>JAOTON010000667.1:1142500-1295000 GCA_034440635.1 Lepas anatifera | reverse complement strand
CGCGAAGAATGCATTCCATGCCACTCTGGCGATGCCTTAACTGCCCTGATTAATACATGAGACGTTGGGGCGAAGAGTAATAGACCGTAGCAATGCACAGTCCATATGCAACCGCTGTTCGGCCGAACGCTTTTCATATACCGGCCGACTTTTTCGCCGTTGACTGTCCGAAACACTGGTTTACTGTTGCGTGTGAAAATGTGTCTTAAACACTGGAGGCCTTGTAGTCCATAGAAACGGCTTGAACGAAAGCGGAGGTATAATAGCTGCTTGTGTTGCACGTGAACAGGGTGACGCACGAGCCCGCCCGACCTGGGCTGTATTTCTGCGTTGCATTGGAAACGGTCAGCAGCTTGGCACTTTAGGTAAAGCCTGGCTCCCGATGCATGTCTGACGATCATTGTCCGTGGTAGTGTCGATTATGTAAGGGCGCTCTGGCGTTGTTCATTAAAGGGAATGTAGCACCTTCATAACGTGATTTTAACTGAGATAGCCAAGTTGTAAAGCAAGTCGGAAAACACGGTACTCAATATATCATTTGTCACCCTTAGCAGTAGGCCACAGTTGGCATGGCTGTCGACGTGACGACATATGCTGACGTCACGGTGAGTATCAGCCAATCGAAGCCCTTGCAGCCCATGGAATATGGCAGTGGCTGCCAGATCATGACGTCATCCACAGGCACAGAATTATTTTTCCCTAGAGGTAAAAATTCCTCGCATTTTAAAAATAAAATATTGAGCTTTTTGTACATTTTTTAGAAAAAAATCATGGATGATTCCATGATTTTCAGCTAAAAGTACCTCTAATTACACTAAATTCCAGGATTCGACCAAGGTGCCACATTCCCTTTAAAGGGAACCTGGCATTGGATATGAACTGAGCTATCCGTCGCTGGAGCATTCGGAAAAACCCCGTTTTTGCTTCGTGCAGAACTCAGCTTTTACAGAGCAATAGCGCTTTATTTTGGGACACACTTATCTCACGCCTCTTTCCTTTTCCTCCCACGAGGCCAAAGCTAATGGGGCATTTTGGTGCTGCGTGGTCTGGAGTACTTCTTTAACCGCGGGTCATGATGGCCCCCTCTAACTGAAATATGGGCGTTAGCGCAAATCGCAAAGTGCAATAGAAAGCTCGCGTGATTCAGAAGAAATTACCGCATGTTTAGTGCTAGGTCAATGGTTTGACCTCAGAGGTCAATCAGGTCAAGATCGGCTATTTTCACTCAATATGCAATGATTAACAAACTGGGCATAACCTTATGTTATTAGAGCTATTGAGGCCTGGTAAGTACATTTGATACAATTGCCAGTACTTTTCCGCTATGTGGAACGTAAAACCTCGCCAGTGGTTTGACCAGGGTCCCGTGACCTAATATGACCTGAGGTCACGAAAGGTCAAAAGTGACCTGCCGTATATCAAATGAAAGCTAGTACAAACAAACACGATGGTTTTGTTTCATCGCTCTAGCTAATTAGGTCAAAAGTTATTGTCAAATACTGTTTTGACCTCGTGACCGGATGACCTGGAAAAGTCAAAGGCAAATATGACCCCTGGGATCCGTGAAAGGTGTAAAAACGTTGTTCGAGCAGTCGAGTATTTGCAATCATTTTGTGACTTTTATATCATGAAAAGCTTCATGCTTTCAATGGGAGAGTGCCCTGACCGACCTCAGGGCATGAAATCGAAATCGATATACACCTGTAGACCCGGAGGGGTCATGAGGTTAGGAAGTTAAATTTATCGACTTGAAATGTAGCTCTTACAGAGCTCTAAAGGTGAAGTAGGTGACCTTGGTTGACCTCGTCTGGTGACTACCTGGGTGACCCGTAAAAATTAGGATGATGGAAAATGATGCGTGGAGTGGCCCTCACCGCGGTGCTGCGCTCGTCGTTTCTGCTATCGAAACTGGGGTGTGGCCCCGGTGGGCGAGGTTAAGATGATGAGCTTGGCCTTATTTCTGCCAAAAATGACTAATTAGCCCAATTTTTTATTTGCCTTCCCTGGTGGTTATAACTCCACATCGACGTGAGGTCATGGCATATTGTCACGTCCGGCTGGCAATGTACCATAAACGTTGTCACCTGGCTACGCCATGAAAGAATAGGAATATAAAGTGAGTCTGTTTAACCTTCGCCCGGGTTGGGGGTCTTTTTAGACCCCTCCCTCGGGTTTTTTCCGAAGTGACCAAAAAAACAGCGGCGCGCAGCGCCGCCAAACTTTGTCTAGCTGTTCCTTCATCATTTTTACATCTTTCCTGAAAATTTTAGCTCAAGGTCATATCAGGTCAGGTCACCAGGCCAGGTGAAGTGACCTTACCTAAAAAAAATGTTAAGGACCGCATAACTAAAAGAAGGGTTAATCGATCAAGTTGAAACTCATACCACATATTGGGCCCACCAGGAGCTACAACATTTGTTCTGGGATTTTTTTATATTGGTGACCTAAGGTCCTGTGCAGGGCATGACCTCCCCATTGTCAATGCATGGGGAAAATCACGAAATGAGCTTTTCTCAGTAAGTATGGATGGAATCAACTTCAAACATCGGTTACGACTTGTTCTTAGCCCATTTCTGAAGTAGATGCCAAACATTTTGACTTGTGACCTTTAGAAGGTCACCTTAGTTCAAATAAGCATTTTTTGGTGGTTTACTCTATAAATTCTAAATAAACTAAGATAGAACTTTTATTTTGTCACCAAAGTGCTTGTTTAGTCACTGCAAGTCAAATGATATACATCATGACTATACCAGGTCAAGTTGGGTCAGACCGTTGACCTGGGTCAGGTCAAAGTCTTAAATTTGGCCTGGCATAGCAATATTATATATCATTCGATTCATATTGAAGAGGATTGCAATGGTATATTAACTATGGCTGTATCGTGTTTGGTTTGGAAGTTATTAGCGAAAAAGGAAACGCCCTTATGCATGGGTGGCTATGGACATTCCCAGTAATTTGCCCAATATTCAGTAACCTGTAGCTCCCTAGGCTGTGACCTGACACGAAAATGAACCGTTATGAAAGAGCAACTCAAGAGCTTTGTAATGGTGTTAGAAAAATGTTTCTAGCTATCATAGTTTCTGAGATATATGAGGTTTTCTTAGTACACCTCATATTAGCGATTTTGATCTATTTTGACCTCTGGTGACCTTGATATTGACCTGACAAGTAAAATGACAGAATTATTTTCGATATCATTTTTGAAGAGCTTTCGATTGCCGTTTTGCGCTTTTTCTAGCTCTCGTAGTTTTTGAGATCGTGGGGGTCTTTTTTAGCCCCCCACCAGGACGAAGGTGGCTCGTACCCGCCACCGGGGCAAGGGTTAACTAAAAAGGCTAGTATTAGCACCAGAAGTGGCACTTGGAAATATTGCTTTCTAATTCCCATACTCAAACATGTTTTACGTTCAAAAGTAGTCTCTGAAGCATGTTATACGCATTTATAATCGCGAATACCACAGTGATGTTTAGCCCGTAGTCTTTAAAGAGGTCCAAGCTAGAAAAAAATTGTCCGCGCAGCACGCGCAGTGGGCTTGAGCAGGGCGTCACCTTCCCCAAGTGCAACTCACGGTGTGACTTTTCACATGACCGTGAGGGTAGGGGGTCAATAAGGGGTGAACTGATTTACTCTTACCTCCGCGAACGATAATTTCTGCGGAAAATGAAATTTCGAACCCGTGGTTTCTCTTCATGCTTTATCACATGGCCATCTCAGTCCAAACCCCCAGTGTGAAGGTGTCGCATTCCCTTTAAGCTGCTCTCGGCTGTTCAGTGATAACTGGGGCCGGGGGTAGGATTCCGCTCTCAACAAATCCTGTTTCTCCGCAGATGGTAAGTTCTAGGACAAATTCAGATCTTTAAAGAGTGCCTTATGATATTTTCTATATCCTGGCTATCGCAGTTCAAGCCCTGTTATGAAGGTGCTACATTTCCCCTCAAGTTCAGTCCAGGTTTGTTACGTCAGTCGTGTTTGACATCACTGTGCTGTACTGCTGTGAGATATTGGTAGCTTGCCACTCAACCTTTTTCAACACGTAGGTATGTGCACGAAGGTATGGGCTCCCCGAAAGAAGCTGGGCTAGAATTGCCAAAAACATACGGAATGCATTGGAGAGTCAAATTAGCTGACTTGGATACATTTCAAGATACGGTACAAACGTGAACGACAATAAATGTGTTTGCGGCAAGGCTTCCACGAGAGCACCGATCCACAAAAAGGCCATTCGTGTGCTTTTATTTTCCCAAAACGTGAGTCCCCAAGTTTACCCGAACCCAACCCGAATTATCAAAGTTGGTTGACCAAATTATTATTTTAGCCAACCCGAATTACCAAAGTTGTAAACTGCTCGAGTGAGTCGGGCGGCACGTGGCTTTGTGTCAGCTGACGCCTCTCTGCTGATTACCGCAGGAGCTGTCACCTACCACCGACATCAACCTGGTGCACTCTGCCATGAACCTCTTCGACTGCTTCATGGACTGCTACAAGGACGATAAGTTCCTCAAGGTCACCCCGGAAAGTGACGTGCGGACCCACCTGGAGGTCAGTCCCCGACCCGCCACATGCTGTGTTGGTGTGACGATAGGACATGTTGCCTGGGCGGGCCTGGGCAGCAGCAAGTGCACCTGTCCGACCAGCTTCTTCGCAGGCTTTGGGTGCTCGCTAATGTATTCGGGGACCGGGTTTTCGACAGGATGTCGGACCGTGATAACCATGGAAACTCGAGGGCTCTTGTCTTCCAGGAGACTTTTGATGTTTCCTCGGACGAATTGCTGCGGGCCGAATTATGCTCGACGATTCGAGCAGTGGTGTCTATTTTCTCTTTTCTCTATATGATGTTTTTACTATAACTGTACTAAAGTTTCGCTGCCGGCTACCATCGCTCAGCCGCTACCTACCCACCGGTGGCCAAAATAAGCCCATCAACGTCTCCCACTATCGTCAACGACTGTTCGGGGCGGCGTGCTCGGCCGGACCTCGAAGGCACCGCAGGTGCCTGCCCCAGTTTACGCGTGCTCTGTTACTGACCAGAGACTCGGCCGACTTGGCCAACAGCGTGGTCATTCCTGCTGTTTGCCACGCCTCGAACTGGCGGCCTACATACACGGCGCCGGGTCTGACTTTTGGGGGGAAAGGTGCAAGGTTAGGTTTCAGCATGAGCAGCTGTTACTTTCTCCTGGATTCGACTTAAATCATTTTTACAACACCAAATCGAGCGTTTTCTTTAAACCCCATTCGTAAACCCCATCGAGTGGAGCGCGTGCTTGCTTCGACATGGCGATTCGTCTCGCTCTCTCGGCTGCGGCGGCACGGACGGAGAGTCAGGGCGTGGCAGCTGGCGCCATTGGCCAGGTGGTCGGTCAGTACCATCGCGTATAGACAGGACTGCTGTGTGTGCGCCTGTGTACACCCGCCTCAGGAACGTTACCACAGAACGCGCGATCCCGGGCCACGTCGGACGCCACGATAAAGGCATCGGTCGGCGCAGACTTTGGGGACACGGTGTTTTCGATTTGTTTCTGTTCACAAGCCGATACAGTGCATCAGAACAACGAATACACACACTGTTTCTCGACCTCTACCAACACTTTCTCACCCTAGCAGTCACGGTACCCAGCGCACGGTTCTCGACCCTAGTAGACACGGTTTCTGGACCTCTAGCAGACAGTTTCTCGACCTCTAGCAGTCACGGTTTCTCGACCTCTAGCAGCAAGCAAAGTGTTCTTTTCGAGCTGGCGTACCCTACACGAGAGGGCTGGATACTGCTAGCCTATTGCGTGTCTTGGCACCTTCATAATGGGATTTGAACTGAGATAACCGTGTGATAAAACATCCTGAGAGACCTCTTGATCGATTTTTCGTTTGCCCTGACCTTACTGCTCGCGGAGAAAAAAAGGTAAAAATTCAATGCCTTCCAACCCCCTCCCCAGAGGGTCACATGGAATGAGTTGAACTTAAAAGGAATGTGGCACTTTCATAACGTGATTTTAACTGAGATAGCCAAGTTGTAAAGCAAGTCGGAAAACCCGGTGCTCAATATATAATTTGTTTTGGAACTCGAGATTTCCGTAGAAAAAAAACTAAAATCTACCTGCAATGTACCCCTCATGTACCCTTAGTAGCAGACCACAGCTGTCATGGCTGTTGGTGTGACGACATATGCTAACGTCACGGTGAGCATCAGCCAATCGAAGCCCTTGAAGCGTTTCGAGTATGGTAGTGGTTGCCAGATCATGACATCATCCAGATGCAGATATTTATTTCTTTTCGTAGAGGAGTATTTAAAAATCAAAATATTGAGCTTATTGTACATTTTTCAGAGAAATCGTGAGTGGTTTCATTATTTTCGGCTAAAAGTAGGCCTAATTACACTAAATTCCAGGATTCGACCAAGGTGCCACATTCCCTTTAAGAACGGGGTGTAGTTCTTAGGCCCGCCACTCGGACACAAATATTTCTGGTTTGGACCTCTAAAACCTAGGTGTTAAACCCGCATTCGGTACTGCGGACTATAAATGTATAGTTTTTTTCAATTACTAGTATGAAGCGTGAAATATGTTTTGGTATACCAAGAAAAATACCCGAAATATATAAGTCTCGATTTGGTTCCTAATAATAGCCGCTTTTAGCAAGACACTTCATTTATATCGGTGTCAATTTAGGGCGCAAATCAAAGAGGTTCAATCTGGCGTAAAACATGACCAAATCGTACGCCCATTTTACATCACGTAATTGGGGAAATGTTTTAATATTTAATGAAGTAAAATTAGATAAAATTGATAATTATGTGTATTAATCTGTTTGCAGAAATAAGGTCATATCCATTATTTTGGACGAGGGCTGCCCCTAAAACCACTAGAATCTGGAATTGCACGAGATGCCAAATTCCCCTTTATACCGGCCTAAACTAGCTGGACGAAGATGTTTAATCTGGATTGAGTTATCCAAACGAATGCCTCCTGTCAAAGTTTTCGAATTTATTGCATTACATATACGCAAAACGAGGCGCCTCTTATTCAATCGGTCCATAATTTTTCACGAAAAGTCGAGTCAGTTCCAATCGGACCTCCAGCAGGCAGTACATTTTGCATTTGCTAGAACGTTCGTTTCTAATCTTTAAACGTATTGGATTCCATCTCACTCCAAAGTTCAGCTAGCATCCCGAGAAAATCTCAAACATACTTCTTCGCGTCTCATTTTGAAGTTTCGAGATACAAATTATAGCCTCTCAGAAGAGACCTATGTGGGACAAAGAAAACATGGTCCGTGGAGAGTCGTGTTTTTTGCAAGACTGGTGTCACTTTTCATTCACTTTTCATAAGAGAAAAGAAGGTAGTTTTATCCTTTTAAGCACTGACTGCTGCTCCTGGCGAAGGAACATGGTAAGGTGTGAGGGCCGTCCCCAGCACGGCAATCTCCCGCAAATCAAACCACACATTTTCGAAGACCAGGTGTACGAATCTGCCCTGCAGGGGCGCGCTGCAGGTGAGCAGGCTGGTGGTCTCCGGCATCATGAACCGGCCGGTGCGGCGAGCGCAGAGGGCAGCCACCTCCGGCGTGGCGCGGCCTCGCTGGGAGCTGACCCAAACCTCCACTCCCTCCAGCCGACTATTGGCCACTACAAGAATCACACCCGTCACCTGGTGAACGCCCTCCAGCTCAATCACATACCGCTTGAATGGAGATCTATGAGCCCGCACGCGGCTGGACAAGCTTCCATCGTTGCCCCCGAACATAGTTCCGCGCCAGGTCACCCACGCCGGCTGACCAAGGGCCACGTTGGGGCCCACGTACTGACATAGGTATGGCTGCGTATAAGAGCATGGCAGGTCGTTTATAGCTCCACCAGCAACAATATGCACACAGTCCTCCCCACCACCGGCATTATTAGGCTCATTACCATTCCACTGAGTGTGGTTATCCTGCAGCAGTCCATCCGAGTGTCTGAATACGCCCTCCTCAAGAAGGTCGTCCAGGCCAATCCAGATGCTGCCTCCGTTCCAGACTCCGGCTCCCACGAGGGCCTCACGCCGCCCGCCGACATTGCGACCAGGCCACAGAATGCCACCACTGATTGCACACTTCTGGGAAGCGTTATAATAGGTCTCGTGACCACCCGGCCTGAACCAGACACCATCGACCTTCGTGAAACCTTCCGGCGGAACCGCCGGCAGGACGGAGAGCAGCATGACCTCCGTCACAAAGGCGGCATCGGCTTCAGTCACGTTGTTGGACACGCCGCCGATGAAGAGACGGCAGGTGGACGCGTCAGCGGAGAACTCCAGAGCCAGGCAGAGCGGCTGGTGGCGGCACAGCTGACGGCAGGCGGGCAGATCGGCGGCTGACGCCTCCTCCAGCAGACTGGCGGCCTCGGGACGTCCCCCCCACGGCTGGTACTAGCTCACCCATCGGCGCACAGCCGGCGTCTGACGTGCGGTTGAAGCCGTCAGCACAGACGCACGTGCCGAGAACGCAGCGGGAGTGAGGCACCGTCAGCCAGCAGTCTTTATCGCGGACACAGGGCTCGTCCAGGAAGGCCACGCCGAGTCGGTCAGTGATGGACCACCACTCAGTGGTGTTGACGAGGCGGGCGGGCAGCGGTCGTCGCGAGGAGAGCAGGCAGGTTCGGTCGCTGGGTCGCCAGGCCGTTCCCAGGCAGGCGGGCCGGTGCAGACAGTGGTGGCCGCAGGTGACCTCGGGTACGTCGGACAGGGTCGTCAGCTGCAGCTGCTCCGGCAGGGTGGCTTCAGTCCAGTTGCTAGCCGACAGGCGGTACGCAGTTGGCGGGAGCCGCAGCGTCCCGGCCGCCAGTCGCTCAGAGAAGAACTCAGCCGAGCCGGGCGGCGCGGCCCAGCTCGGGGCCAGAAGAGCCGGTAGCAGCAGCAGGGCGGCAGACATGACTCCTGCCTGAAGGTACACCCGGCCAGCCACGGCGAGGCCCAGTCGCCGACAGGGCAGTGTGCCTGCATTGACGCTAGGCTGCCTGCTAGCGCCTGGCAACGCGGCCAACGGTTCTGCGTGCTCGCTGATTATTAAACTCAGCTGTATGAGCGTGCAAGGGAGGAAGAACGGAGGGCACCCCTCCATCGGCTCCCCCTCCGAGGAATACCAATACCACCGCACGGTGCCCCGAACCCCACTATAGCATCACTGGCTATGTCCTCTTCACGGCGCCATTTGTGATGTACACTCGGCGGAAGTGTGGGAGCCCGCGCGGCGTTCCAGTTCCACGTCACAACGTCGATTTCAATCGGCGCGACCACGACAAGGTGTGTCTTCTTCAGGAGTCCGCTAACAGCCTATTGCCCAAATGGTGTCTCCTGTCAAACCGGCTTCTGCCCCGATCGAAATTCTGGACATGCCCATGGGCCGGCACGCTCACGCGAAGTACGGAGCATAATATCCCCGATACCTGCCACATGCACCTTAATACCCGGCTTAAAATGGCACACCCCAGCATTTCAGAAACACTGAAGGCTCAGTTGTATTCCACGCTTTAAGGAAAACGCCGTGTGTCCATGTAAAGCGTGAGAGATTTATTGCTATTAAGCATGCAACACTTCCCTTACGTTAGTCGAGGCGGTACTGAAGATATGAGGGTTAAAATAAGATTATTTTGCTGTTCACTTAAATATTTAACCTGCTAGTTTTGGCCATGGCTGTGTTATGCGACACAATGCGTAGGGCCCTGAAACCAGAGACTGTCTACACTACTTTATGTGAGACTGTATCTCAAAAATTATGAAGTGACACAAATATACCGGAAAATCAGAAATCAAGCGGACGCCGACGCTCTCCAACAGGACCCATTCCACCTCTGCCAGTGGTAAAAAGATTTGGAAGCTGAAATTCGCAGCTAAATGTAAATCATTTTGGATGACACTGAAAACGAAACCACTGGTAACAAATTATACTATATCGTTCCAATTTTATTATATGTACTGCCGAAACAAGTATATAAAACACTGTCCTGGTGCAAGTGGAACACATGCGTGATTTAGGCATAACCCTGGACACAAAATTAACCTTTAAGCCACACATTGATCAAACGGTGAAGAAATCAAATCGTGCACTTCGCGTTCGTATTAGATAATTTTAGAAAGCCAACCCGAGGGGATATCTCAGCGTTTCGTCTGTTTTAACTTCATACTTTGCCTATGTGGCTTTGCGCAGTGGCGATACAGTAACCAATGAGGTCCATCCGAGATGCTGGTATTGCTAGTTGAAAACTTTACCCAATGCCCCGCCGAGACGACGTGAAATACCGTCGGCTAAGGCAATTTTTGTATGGTCTACCAAGGCCACATTTTTAAAATGTGCGGTCGAACATAGAGTATTGTAGCGTTGTGTGGAAAGGAGCAGGTGTATCCCAGACCCCGTTCAAGTTGTTTGGCAGCATTACGTCATCATGGCTGGAGAGGCACTACAGTTACTATGCAGGGCATTGGAGAAATTGCACTTTTCGAAGCTCTAAATAACCTGTTTTAGAACTGTATCAACAAAACTTATATGGTTGAACAGAAAGCTAAAAGATTTTTATTTGTGAAACCATTAGACGTTTTGCAAAAACTCCAGTGAAGAATATTATTTTTACAAATTTTCCAGAGCGTGTCAAAATAAGGACATGTTCAGCACTAACAGCTGTTTGCAGTAAGACTAATCTCGATTTTGATTGGCTGTTGATTTCTGACCTTTGATTGGCTGTTGGTGGTACCTGCAGTAGAAGACAATAAACACCGGTGATCTCTTGAGCGAAGGTAAATTTATTTCTCTCGGCTATTAGGTAGGCCTGAGTTGATCAAATAAATGCATGCCCTTTCAACAAATTCTTTGAAGTGTTATATTTTTTCATTAGATTTACGTAAAATACGCTGCTCGCGGTTGAGATCAAGGTTACTGTCAAATGGGTGAAACAAGTTGATTTCGATTTATACTAGATTGGTGCCAAATACGCCCAAACTTGGTATGTTTCAGCTGATCCTTCCAAAAACTTAGTAGAATCTCCTATAACTTAGTAGGAAAGGGCGGTGACGTCATCATGGGAGGACTATATTTAGTAGGAAACTTGGTTGTACCCGTAGTTAAAGTACCGGGTGTATCCCACACTGATCGACTGAGCCGCGTGGAAGATAAGTTTTTAGTGTGGCTCAATGCGCACAGTCACCAGCGATACCAGTCACTGGCCTACACAGACCTGTTGAGGCACTTAGTACTTGTTTCAGTGGGCGCTAGGCGACAGCAACATGACCTCATGTTCATCCGAAATATGTTTTTAAGGGACAAAATGTCATCTTCATTTCTCCTCGGGTCCTTCCACTTGCATGTTCCGACTCGTGTCACCCGTCAGCAACCACGGACCCTGCTAAGTGTACCTTATGCAAGGGTTGGCACTGTTAAGGAAGGTCCATTTACGAGGCTTCCGAGGCAGCTGAACATGTTATGGCGCATGTGCCCGGCCGCAGATGTATTTTCAGATACCTGACAATCTTTTTGTGGAAAAGTAAAAAAAAAATATGTTGCCTCCTTGTAGTTGTGTATGAGCCATTGATTGTATCTTATGTTGTGGATGGTTTTATGGAATTTTATCGATCTTGTGGTTTGTATCGATTTTATGGTTTTATTTTTTTGTTTGCCGCCACACTATATTTTTACTATTTTTATGTATTAAGCTTGTGCTTTTTGGGCATTTTTATTCATGTTTTGTAGCATCTAAACTTTATGGTGTAAATGTTTAATCTTTTATATCTCATACTTTGCCCTTCATTGCGGTCATCCTGTTAGCAATAATCCAGATAAATAAATAGATGAATAATGCAATCTGTATATAGCAGTGTAAGTACAGCTACCAGTTCTGGACATCAAGTAGTGCACTCTAAAATCTACCATAGTGTGGCAGGTGTTCAGCTGATAAAACGATACTGATCAGTACTTTGGTAGATGTTAAGACTACACTTCCACATGGCTAGTTTCTCCCATGTATAGCGCCAAACTCCAATTTGTTATTGCTTATTGTTCATTTGTTTATTCTAACGCACGCATTAACGGGGTTTCAGCCACCTTTGCTTTGACGGGGGGGTGGTACCCCTTCTTGAGATTCCGAGAACCACGCTAGATAGCGGAAAGCGGTAAACGGCGTTGGATAGTCCATCCAAATCTCTATAGAAAACTTTTGGGCCATTTTGGTCAAGTCACATTTAAGGTCACTAGAGGTCAAGGTATGTGACCATAGGAATGACATCAAGATGAAGGTTTTCAGTCATTACTTCTGAATTAGGAAAGATAGAGCAAAAAATCTAGACCATTGGAATACTCGCAGCATACCGAATCGACTGAGGTATAATACGATATTGCTAGGTCAAATTAGGTGCAATGTAGGGTTTTACCTGACCTGAGGTCAGGTAAAGGTCAAAAATGCATATCATTAAAGCCGCAAGGACGAGGCAAACCCATTGCCGTTAAAAGGAATGCCCCATCACCATCCCATGCCAAGTTATTCAGTAAAACCATTTTCCAATGTATTTCCAATGGAGAGGTCATGGCTCATACCGGACCTTAGGTCATCGATATACAAAATACCGGAATGTATTTTGTAGACCCCGGTGGGCCCATTATGTGCGTTGAGTTTCAGTCTGATAGGTTCGCCCTGTTCTGACTTATGCTATCATAAGCTTTTTTCAGGTGAGGTCATTTGACGTGTACTGGTGACCTGACCTGAGATGACCTAACTCCAAAAAAATTTCCCAAATTTTTTTAAATGATCAGAGAAAAGTCATACCAAGTACGGCGGTGCTAAGCGCCGCCGTTTTTATTTTGTCTCCAGGAACCCGAGGGGCCGGGTAACCCGCCTGAATTGTTGACTGAATTGTCGATTGTTGACTGATAATCATGTAGGTTATATCACAAATTTTGTCATAGTGTAGCCAGACATCGAATGCTATGGCCTGAATGCTATTTGAGGTCTAGCTACACTATGACTGAGAATTTGTGATATTACCTTCACGATTCTGATGAATGGCTGTGCTCGAATATATAGTCTTAGTATATATTACAGCCAGGATTCGAGGAGACAGGCTAGTCTACACCGTGTCAACTTAAAAGCTAAACAGCGCGAATATATGTCAAAACATGTTTTGTAAAAGTGCTAAAAGAGTCGTTGAAAAAATATGTTTCCCTGGCGCAGAAATGCATTTGTCTCCCTCGGTATCCGCCAAGGTAACCAGTGGGGGTCGTTGTTGACACGATCACAGACTGAAAACTGCTGACTGTGCTGACATGATTTGCAAACTTCTATAAGAAAATACGATTGGAAAACAAACAATATTTTCAGCGGAGTGACACTGGTAGGTATGTCAATATATGCCAAAGCATGGCATAAATCTATTGAATAAGGTATGCTATAGTATGGCATTTTATCACGCGCACTGGAGGGGTCCTAAAATGCCCCTCACCTATTTTTCCGAGATGGCCGGAGAACCGCTCGCCGCCGGAAAACGCTACACATTTGAGGAAATTCATGAGCGCGTCCATTGGTGAAGAAATTTTGGAAATCGATCAGCATTTTTTACTTATAGACTCAAAATCAGGCCTATATTTTGAGACCGTCGCAATCGGGCAGTCGCACCAGTTCGCCTGCACTGTGGACCGAGTGGTGATGTCTTAACGTCATATAATTAGGTTATATATCAAGGTCAACCCACATGAAAGTCAAGGTCACAGTTCAAGGTCATTGACCCCAGTATTGCGGTCAGATGACATTAATTAGAATGACGTAAGCTATGCTATGACTTCATAGTTAAGGCTACTCAAGGTCAAGGTCAAAAGGTCTTTTTCAAGATCAAACCCCCATTTCCCGCCTATAGTGTAGTTAGTGTGTTATAGGAGTTATAGTGTAGTATAGTGTGAGTTATAGTGTACATTATTGGGAATATGCCGTTTTTACGTCGTAGGTCCTTGACCTTGTATGACCTTGACCTCAAAATTTCAGAGAAATTTGTATGGGACCTTCCCTCTAAGACCTCAGTCTGTGTTTGGTATATTCTCGTTTTTTCGCATAATCACATCTACTACATCCCGGCTAATGTCTTTAACACTAGCAGTGCCGTGATGTTATTTTTGCACGAGGATTTTATGAACGGCAATTCCTTATTAATTTTCATTGGTTCAAATCAAGCCGTGCCGGAAAAACTTTTTACTGCACGGCTTTACTGCACGGGTGACCAAGGCAGTGATGAAAAGAGCAGGAACACTTCTCGCCGTGATGACGTCGATTGGGGCACCTAAAATTCTCTAGTTGACTAACCTTATAAAGTAACAGCCCCCTCCAACAGCCAGAGCAGATACCAGATGTGACGTCAGACATCGTAGCATATAACATGGGAAAATTAAATGATTAAACATCCAAATTTTCGCAAAAAACGGCCCAGAACCGAAGACTAAATGCTTATTTGTTGCATTTTAAATAAACTTTATCATCGTGTGTTCTCACAAATTCATAAACGGGAAGTGCCATCAGCAGCACTTTGACGCACGGCCCATTGGTGAAGGAATTCCTCCACGCCCGTGTGACGTCACTCGGGCGTGGAGGAATCCTCTTGAACGTACCTTTAAGTAAAGGTATCTTGATAAAGTAAAGTAATCTTGACTTCTCGCGTGTATTCCAACAGGCTGGTCTTGGAGGCGGTGCACAGAACAACACATAATAACAATCATTGGAGTGCGGTGCACAGAACAACACATAATAATAATCATAAATGCAATCATTACTACATCTTGGCAGTAATCTTCAATACCAGACTAAGTCCGGCGATTGCCGCCTGACACATTAGACAAAACACAGATACCTTATCACTTCATGTTGATGGTGATGCCGGAACAGTTGTTAAAGACAAGTTGTCCCAAAGCGCGAAAATTGATTGGGATCTTGCCGTCGTCAGAGGAGCTCTCCAATGCAACTTTCTGCCTCTTGTTGCGTTGCTCGATTTCGAAAGGCGCCCCTTCGAGGATGCTCAGCGACATTGCCCTTTGGACGTCAACTGTCGCGTCAGTATAGTTGGCGAGACTTGATACAGACTTATGCCCGCTCATTTGAGCCACGTAGGCGGGTGGGCAACCGGCATCCAAAGTGCGCTGTATCGCCGTCTTTCTGGCACTGTGGTTGGTTTTTTTGCCCTTGATGCCCGCTGCATGACATCCAGAGGCCTGTAAGCTTCCGAGCTTGTTGACACCAAGAGGCGCGTTGGAAAACCAGATCGGGTTGTCGCTCTTCCTCTGGTGGTTGATCGCAAGAAAAAACGGCGCGTCGTCTACACAAGAAACAGGAGGACGGCGCTTTGCATACTCTTCGTATGCCTGGACGGGGCAACGGCCATCCCCTGCTGCTTGGCTCTCGAATGCCTTTGGAATAAAGGCTCTTGATTGACCCTCTCCAGTGCGGGTCTTGGTGAGGCGTTCCATGAATTTTAAGTACCGCCTTCCACTCGCATCTGCTTCTACCTTGACGTCTCCCCAGCGCATCTGGCGGGCTTCATGACGTCCTCGCAGACCAAACAGCATCGTCAGGTACAACCAAATCGTCCTGAGCACGGACATGGGATTTTCATATCCCAGCTGACCAGATTGCCAAAGCTGATCTTCCTCATCAAACGTTATCGACTCGGACCTGTTGGGCCTATTTCCTTGTCCAAGCAGTTTGAGTTTTTTCAGTTTTGCGCTTTTTGCATCCCTGCTTCCTTTGAATACTGGATGACTTTCCAAATCACTAGGGTAGTTATTTTCCCTAAAGTACTTTAGGGTCAGGCAGTACATATTTTGGATGGATGATACTTCATAATCCTTTCCATCCTTTCGTTTCATCGTAAGCAAAAAGCTGGCAAGTACTGCATTCAGTTCATTTTCGGGAAGGCTGAGCAGATCCCGTCCAAATCCCAGTGAAAAGGATTCTTCTTTCAATTGATTGATCCAGAAGTTAGTCTTTAGTATTGTTTCTTTACTTGTTGTCTCTTCGACGGCTTTCAGCGTGTCTCTTTCGATCTTTTTTACCGTGTCATTCACCTCATTCATTATATCTTCTGCTAAGTGAAAACGAGGGACACTCATGATATGTCTACTTTCAAACTAAGCCTACAAACGTACGGGCTGTAGTAAAAATACTACTGCACAGGGGCGTGTCATCCCATGTTAATTTCCCTATGCCGGCCGGTCTATTGACCGTGACGTCACTGGTTGATTTTTGCTGATTGGCTGCCGCCGTCGCCATGGAAACTGGTCGCCGGTGCCGCTGCTTGTTTTCATACATTTTGTCTTATCACTTGCAGGCAGTGTAGGTAGGAACTCCGCGGGAGGATTTTCATGTATTTTCGCCAATATTTTTTGTTCAGTTTCATATATTTCTGTTGAAGGATTTCGTTCATTTTTTAAGAAAGATTGCATTCGTTTTCAATGCAGGCTGATACTGTCCAGATTTGAATTGCTGATGCAAAGTTAAGGCATCAATCCATTACTAATATTAACATTTTAAAAGCATTAGCCAGCAATTTCCTTTGTTGGAATAAGCAACTGTCAATCGTCGTGCAAGTATCGTCATGTCTGCAAAGGACCTGAAATGCATTCTCCAGCCTGCTGCCTGACTGCATATCGTAAATTCTTCAAAGTAATGAATCGGGAGTTTATGGAGGTGTTTCTTTCTGGAGTAGGTACCTACCTTCAACAGTATACTTGATGCTAGAGATTCCGCTACTGTACCTACCTGAATACAACATTCAAAACATGAAAAGAAAGAGGTAGTCAATTATTATGTATTTCCACAGGAAATATAGAATTTCAAAAAATGGTTTTACGCTGTGCGGTGGCCACCTGCAGAAATACCGCGAAGGGCAAGTATGTATCTTTCTTCAGATTCCCAAAAATGTAACTCAGAGAGCAGCATGGGCAAAAAGATGCGACAGAAAGAAGTCATTTAGCGTTGACTGTGCAAGAATTTGTTCCGACCATTTCCTAGACACAGATTTTTGCCCAGCATTTAAAATTAAATCCACCTTACTACCTGACGTGAAACCCTGGCTCAGGGATGGTGTAATTCTGAGCCAAAAACTGTGATCGAGCCATCCAGGGTAAGTACATACCAGAACGCACAGCTGTATTTGAAAATTGAATTTAAAGGAAATGGTGTTGCATCTAGTCCTGTTACCCCGTCATCTAATATTGCGTATTGAATACAACAAACCACCATACCAAGCCGTCGTGAGAGCAAAATATTTTCAAAACAAGAGGCCATGGTAATAGGGTGTGTCGAATTGAGGGGTGAAATCGAAATTTCCGTTATTTTGAGGAGGAGTAGGGGCAAAATAGGGCATTTCCAGTGTAATGAACAGAAATGACATCAAAATCGATATCCGAATGGCGCTAGCTACATCTAATGACGTTGAAAGTTGGAATTTTTTTATATTTTGTTGATATAAAAGGAATCAAATTAGTTTCAAACTAAACATATAAATGGAATCAATATATGTATTTTTGGAATGCAGACATCAATATTCGTTTCATATTGTACGAAAACGGTAGTTTTGACAACATTTGGACAATTTCGGTACCCCATTTAACTCCAAAAAAGGGGTAAATCCACTATATTTACTCATTCCTAGTCACTGACACTACACGGCTGCTGTCTCCTGGAAGCTGACCAGTGACACCAGATCTTTTTGCTCCTGTTCTTTGGCATCAGGTATCTACTTGCCACCTGTGATCTAATTCGCCCGTCCCTCCTCTCGTGGCCATACACATGAGTTGCCGCCTCAGTGACCAGGCGTACGCATCTCTCAACGGACTGTGTGTGTGAGGGCCAATCGGGTACCTCCATCGGCTCCTTCAAGAATTTCTTCAGGGCAGTGGTGGTGATATGGCAGGTTAGCGGTGGCTCCATCACGTCCACACTCCAGTCAATCAGCTCCGTAAGCCGAACTGCTCCCATGTTGATGACTGGTGTCCTCCTCGGCCGAACATGGTTATCACCCAGCTGTGTCTCCTCATATCCCTCACCTCTCAGCTTTATGATTCTCTCCACAGCCTCCCTTCTCTCCTCCTCTTCGTCGCTGCACAACATTGCTTGGAGGACTGCCTCCGAGTGGGCATACCAGGCCGATCTTTGGACTGTGGGCATGACCGTGCTCAGTACCTCCTTTCGCTGGCTCCTCAGACACTCCAGTTGGTACAGGATGTGTCTGGCTCCCTCCACCCACTTGCTCCGCACCTTCACATAAAACCAGGTGGGTATATATACACCCACCACGAATTCTGTGATCAATCGCAGGGTCTCCAGGGCCTTTCCCCTGAGGTTGTGCTTCGAGATCCACAGGCGGCAGAACCTCAGCGCAGTGGTCAGCCATCTGCTGTGGCTGACTGGTCCGACCTCGAGAAGAGCAAGACTAGGAGGCAGGCGTCCAGTCTGGATCGCTGTAACAATCTTGTACCCGTAGGCCTGGTCTGTGCTCAGATCGTTGACTACAGCTTCGCCCAGGTCTATTAGAGGAGGGCCGGTTGTGATCCTAGTGAAGCTGTGGTTTATCTCCAGCTCAGTTGCAGTATCCAGCAGCTTTCCGACAGGTCCAGACCACCGGTTATTGCTTAGAGTGGGACCATCCAGAGAAGTCACCAGGTGACGGAGACTGAGCTCACCAGTGTGTAAATCACAGACAAGCCACACTAGTTTTCTATCCAGTTTGGTCTCCACGTGCTGCATGACTCCACCCTCCCACCCTGTGTTCACGTTGGTACTATCCCCTCCTATTGCCTGCAGGCAATCTTCAATTCTTCTCTCCTTGAGCCACTCCACCAGGTGATCTGCGATGACCTCGGCGTGTTTTCTTTTCTTGGTTCCTTCTTCAGGCACAAAGTGAAAGAGATACTTCCCGCCTGGTTCTTTACAGACGCTGTAATGTTCTTCCTTCACCAGACCGGGGAACTGCCTGTCACTCTCCTCTGCCTCCAGCAGCACCTTGGTTTCGTCCCGCCTGCCGTCAAACAGCAGGCAGCTGACGCCCTCTTCCTTCACTTCCTCCTCAAATGAGTTCTGCAAAGTCTTTATCACCTTCTCCTGAGCCCCTCTTCACTTTTGCATGGTCTATCACCAGACGAGTGTCTTCAGAAGATATCAGACCAGCATCTATCCACGCAGCTGTTGCTATTTCAGCTGTCTCCCGAAGTCCAGTATGATGACGCATACTAGCCAAAGCGATATTCGTAATGTCTGCAGTGTTGTATGACTTTGCTGTCCGCTTCCGCGACGAGGGGCCCTCACCCACGCTAAAGTCGTCCTCGTGGCTTACGTCCTCGCTCGGTTCCTTCTCAATGTCTGCATTACTTTGATGTAGTTGCTTCATCAGTTGTTTTCGGCTCCGTCTGATCTCTTTTCTTTTTCTTCCGTGTCTCCCGAATCACTCTTCTCACTCACGCGGTCTTTTCTCAGAACTAACTGCTCTGCTGTGCAGGAGTCTCTTTCCTCGTCAGCTATATCTTCATCATTCTGTCTCGCTCTGTCACAATCAAGCTGTTTGGCAAGCGAATCCCGCCGTCTTCTCAGTTCCACTTCCTGTAGGCTAACTTCCTCTGCTTTCTTCCTCCTTGTTTCCTCCGCTACTCTCTGACGTTCTAGCCTCTGCGCCGCTGCTTCCAGTCGGACAGACTCTGGCCGATCCACAGCACCAATCTGATGCGGACCCACACTGCCCACCTTCCCTCGCTGGCCATTCACGAACACTAGCTCTATCAGGGGGATCTTCTGGGCTTTCGAGCACCGGCAATCGATGTGAGCGCCGATGTCACAGCCAGCACAGCCAAATTCAGCACACAGCCTGATCGGGCATTGACATTTCAAGATATCCAATAAATTGTCAAGCCTCTCCATGAATCGCTGTTTATCCCCGCTTCTCTTGCCGAGTGAGATATCCACAGCTCGCAGCCACAGCTTCTTTATTTTCGCAGATATTGTTGCTCTGTGGCTGGTCACAGGCCAGGTACCCGGGGGCAAAGTGCCAAAAGCTGTCCGGCGTGTTGTAAAAGGTTGTTGCACAGAAATAAAATCCCTGAAGATTCAGGATCATAACCTTGGGTGGACAACCGATACAGCGCCTACTCGTTGTCCGCAGGAGGTGCATTTGTCAAAGGATGCACGCGCAAAATCGGCCCTTGTCTCTTGGACTTAAACGGCTTATAACTAAGCTAAAAAGCTCGTTGGTGGTAAAAACATAATTTAATTTTTAAGCTCAAAATACACTGCTTCTACACATGTCAGTTTCTATATTCTGGTTTGGTCCTATCACGTCATTTTTGGCACGTGCAGCTCAGCGAAAGAGGTGTACGTCAACACCCCCTTCTGGCTCAAAACCTGTATCTCTATATGGGTTAAACGAACAGCCGTGAAACGTTGCATACATGTTGCTTGGACATGTTTGGTATAATTGCTCCAAAAATGCTTTAGACACCTAGAAGAGGTATTGAGATATGACGTCTTATCTGGGCGCATGCAAATGCACTGTTTTCAAGCCAATTTGGGAACTTTGTCCGAGATGTTAGCTTCTTGCTTCAGTGCTGGTAATAACTGATTGGATAAGCAAATAGTTCCAAATGGTATCTTCCTGATTGAAATCAACCATTGTTCTCCATATTATATAGGAAATTGCGCAATGGGTGTTCTGCCCAATCCTCCAGCACGTGCAAAATCGCGTGAGGGACATCGTTACACCCCTTTCAGTTAAACTCAAGTAGATTAAACTCAGTTCAGTTAACAAACACCAAATTTTGTAGATGTAATGCTGGACATGTTTGACATATTAACACAAAGTTTTGTGAGACTACAGGGTGTTTCAAAAAGAATGATATTTTTTAATTGATCGTAATGCGGTTGTAAATAGATTGCTGTGGTATGATTTACATATCAATCGAAAGTGAATTTTGGGACATTTACGATTATTATATTTTGATAGCTGTTGTGATATTTTTGCTACTTCAAAAATAGTCTTAAAAATGAGTTGAAAATACCGTCTATTTTACCTTCATCAAAAATGTTCGTACAGGGTGTTTCAGAAAGAATGATATTTTTCAAATGTTCAGTAAAGTACCAAAAATCCTTCAAATCTGTTCCCAAAACGTTCATTTTAATGGTAAATTGTAGGACATTTTTCAATAAACATGTTTTATTTGCATCAAATATTTTCCCCCGTCTTACAAATAATTGGAAAATGATGCAAGAAACGTACTATATCCCCGGTTATGCTTGAGAAAACAGAACTGGCAACACTAAAAAAGCTTTAGCACACAGAAGTGGCACGTGAGCATGCACATCAAAGGTACAAGTTTAAGTAACATTACAAGTTTAAAACTTTTGGTTCAAGCTCCATATGGCTCATTGGCTCACCTTCCATATGAATCACTGGATGCGGCGGAGACAGCGCAAAAAGACCTCACTGTTCACCGCAGACCAAGGGACGTGGACCAATTAGGGATTGCTTGCTTGGACGCGGGCTTTCCTAAGTTTGAGAGGTCTTTTTTAGAATTAATTTCCAGAGGCAATGTGCGTGTGGACTGTGATCTACCGCAGGGGCGATGTAAGGTTTGCAGTGTCATTGGCGTGATACTTGTCACGTGATACGCGCGTGATTTCTACGAACATTTTCGATGAAGGCAAAATAGACAGTATTTTCAACTCATTTTTAGGACTATTTTTGAAGTAGAAAAATATCAAAACAGCTATCAAAATATAAATAATCGTAAATGTCCCAAAATTCACTTTCGATTGATATGTAAATCATACCACAACAATCTATTTACAGCCGCATTACGATCAATTCAAAAATATCATTCTTTTTGAAACACCCTGTATAAAGACTATTGCAAAAGTTATGGCCATTCATCAAAACACACGTATATGTGTGGTCCAATGCAAAATGTAGCGCACTGCAGTACCCTTATTGGCAGTGATGTTTGGGAGTAATTTAGTCCGCCTGTAGTTATTATGTGCCGCATTGCAGCTCACGTCTGAAAACTGAGGAGGTATGATGTGCGCTAAGCATATGTTCCCTGGTATGAACGGTAGCGCAGGGTACCCCCGTGTTTGCCTGGTCTCTTCCATTGTAGCACCAAACCTTAGGAGTTGAGATCAAAAGATCAGTACCCACATTTGACCTTCATAGCCCACGTCCAAAGATATATTACATGCAAATACCAGACCATGCTTGCTTCTGTCGCTAACTAAGGTCGACTTTGAACTTTTTTCCAAAAAAGATTACCGAAAGAAAAAGCGCGGGAAGCTTGCAAATGGCGAAAAACTAAAAAAACACGAGAAAGACGCCAGCGGACAATGCCGACATTGAACATCTCGTCAGTTAGGAAGTAAGACGTTAGGCTTAGAAATGTTGAAATATATTATTTTCTAGGTCATCTCTAATGGGGTTGTTAATGAGGCACCGCAAAAAAGTGAATCCACGTGCGCAGGGTTGATGTATTGTATACAAATCTTACACGAGTAGCTCGAGGTTAGAATGGATTTGAAGCGATGGAATGGTGTGTTTGCTGGTAGACTTTGGGTCCTGAATAGATATTACATTGTGGGACCTGATTAAAATATCATGATCTATCATATTTTAGCTGCGTTTTTTTGTAGGAAGAGTCTTGGAACCAAGATGCATAGCCTTCACAAATAACGTTTATATTCTAGCAGCTCTGATGAGCGCAAAATGCGACAAAAATGTCACTATTACCCGAGAAACGCAAGACAGTTGCTCAGCACGCCAGTAAAAAAGGACTCGCAGTGATTTGAGTACAAAATATGCAGGGCGCATCATTTTCGAAGATAATATTGCAGACAATTTATGCTACGTTGAGTGGGAGATAAGATTAAATTTCACCAAGATTTGCCACGGTGAAGTTTTTCGAACAATCTGCGATGGTGCATTATCAGGACATTGTCAGTCAGAGAAACAAGTCGCATCCCTGATATCAGAATTGGTATTTTCACGAAAAGAGCTGTCATTATGCTGACAGGAAGCGTCTCTTTGATAATAAAAAGTAAGTAGATACGCAAGTAAGTTAATCTGAGCCTCCCGAATTGATAACATGATTTCCTGAGCAGCTCTGGGGACCTCAGCTGAGCTGGGCCCGCCGAAGCTGATGAGGACCCCTGAGCTGGTATGGGGCTCCTGAGCTAATTAAGTGCTTCCTGACTTGATCTGGTACCCCTGAGCTGATCGGGACCACTGAGCTAATCCCTTGTCCCCTGAACTGATAAGGTGCTCCCTGAGCTGATCTAGGCCCCTGCTCTGGTCTAGGGGATAGGAGCTGATCTAGGCCCCCGAGCGGATAACTCTGGTGCCCCTGAACAGATATGTTGCCGCCTGAGCTGAAATAATGCACCCTGAGTCGATCTCCAGAGCCCTTATTGTGCCTCCTGAACTCATATTATGCCCTCTGAGCTAGTCGCTGCCCCCTGAGCTAATCAGGTGCCCTGTAAGCTGATCTGAGCCTCGTGGGTTGATAAAATGATATCCTGAGAAGGTCTGGGCTCCTGAGCTGGAATGGGGCTCCTGAGCTGATCAAGTGCCTCCTGATCTAATCTGGTACCCCGAGCTAATCTGGGCAACTTCTTGGTCGAGGATCGCTTAGCTGAACTACTGCTCCCGGATTCGATCTGGTGCCTCCTGAACCATATTTTTTCCTCCTGAGCCCAATGCACCCTGGGTCGATCTTGGGCCTCCTGGGCCATTATTGTGCCTCCTGAGCCCATCTGATGCCGTCCCAGCTAGCCGGGTGCCACCTTTTATCGCTACTCCCTAGAATCCACCAGTATAGTAGTCAACGTATATAATTAAAGGTGCCTAAGCATCACAAGACGTCTTAGCGATGGCTCATTCCTCCCAAGCTCCATTTTACAAGGGGAGTTTGCATTGTGTTCTTATTCCCCATCTTTTCAAGATCAGTTCAGCGGTACCCTAGTGTGGATCAGAGCCCTCCAAAGCAGCCGCCCCCCAGTTGTACCTCCAGGGACTAGACTAGCTCAGTGGCATCCCGAGATTATGGGAGCTGGCCTTGTATTCTTATTCTCTACCTATTCAAGATCAGCTCAGGGACCTCTGATGTGGACCAGAGCTCCCCAGCGCAGCTCATGCTTCGCCCAGAGACTAGACAAGCTCAGTGGTCCCTAGAGATGGGGTTATCAGACTAGCTTAATGAGCCCCAGGTAGGCTCATAGGGCCTTGAACCAGCTCATCGAGCCCCGTAACACTTTAAGGCGCCCGATCATCTCAAGGGGCCTCAGGCCAACTTAGGGAACTCTAACAGGCTCAGCGCCCAGACCAGCTCAGGGTACCCTCAAGCCCCATACCAGCTCAGGGTACCCCCAGGAGCCAGATCCAATCTTGGGCCTCCAATCAGTTCAGGGGCTATAAGTCAGGTCAGGGGACAAGATCAAGTAAGGGACACTAAATCAGCTTAGGAACCTTTTAACAGCTCAGGGATCCCGATCAGCTCAGGAGCCCAGAGCTGCTCAGGTTATCACATAATCAACTCAGGAGGCCCAGGTGAGCTCAAAGGGTACCAGATTAGCTCAAAGAGCGCCATATTAGCTCTAGAGGGATCAGAATAGCTCGGAGGGCATCATATGGGCTCAGGAGGAACAATTATGGTTCATGAGGCACCAGAACGACCAAGACATTGCCCAGATTAGCTCGGGGTACCAGATCAAGTCAGGAGGCTCTTAATCAGCTCAGGAGTCCCATACCAGCTCAGAGACCCAGACCTTCTCAGGATATTTTATCAACCCAGGAGGCTCAGATCAGCTTAAAGGGCACCTGATTAGCTCAGGCGGTACCCGACTAGCTCAGAGGGCATAATATGAGTTCAGGAGGCACAATAAGGGCTCAGGAGATCGACTCAGGGTGCATTATTTCAGCTCAGGCGGAAAAATATCTGTTCAGGGGCACCACATCTATCAGCTCGGGGGCCCAGATCAGCTCCTATCCCCTAGACCCGAGCAAGGGCCTAGATCAGCTCAGGGAGCACCTTATCAGCTCAGGGGACCAGATAATAACGCTCAGTGCTCAGAACATAACGCTCAGAACATAACGCTCAGTGGTCCCGACCAGCTCAGGGGTACCAGATCAGGTCAGAAAGCACTTAATTAGCTAAGGAGCCCCATACCAGCTCAGGGGTCCTCATCAGCTTCGGCGCGCCCAGCTCAGCTGAGGGTCCCAGAGCTGCTCAGGAAATCACGCTATCAACTCGGGAGTCTCAGATTAGCTTACTTGCGTATCTACTTGCTTTTTTTATTATCAGAGAGACGCTTCCTGTCAGCATAATGACAGCTCTTTTCGTGAAAATACCAATTCTGATATCAGGGATGCGACTTGTTTCTCTGACTGACAATGTCCTGATAATGCACCATCGCAGATTGTTCGAAAAACTTCACCGTGGCGAATCTTTGTGAAATTTGATCTTATCTCCCACTCAACGTAGCATAAATTGTCTGCAATATTATCTTCGAAAATGATGCGCCATGCCTATTCTGTACTCAAATAAATGCGAGTCCTTTTTTGCTGGCGTGCTGAGCAACTATCTTCCGTTTCTCGGGTATTAGTGACATTTTTGTCGCATTTTTGCGCTCATCAGAGTTGCTAGCACATAAACGTTATTTGTTAAGGCTATGCATCTTGGGTCCAAGACTCTTCCTACAAAAAAAAACGCAGCTAAAATATGATAGATCATGATATTTTAATCAGGTCCTACAATGTAATATCTATTCAGGACCCAAAGTCTACCAGCAAACACACCATTCCATCGCTTCAAATCCATTCTAACCTCGAGCTACTCGTGTAAGACTTGTATACAATACATCAACCCTGCGCACGTGGATTCACTTTTTGCGGTGCCTCTTTAACAACTCCATTAGAGGTGACCTAGAAAATAATATATTTCAACATTTCTAAGCCTAACGTCTTACTTCCTAACTGACGAGATGCTCAATGTTGGCATTGTCCGCTGGCGTCTTTCTCGTGTTTTTTAGTGTTTCGCCATTTGCAAGCTTCCCGCGCTTTTTCTTTCGGTAATCTTTTTTGGAAAAAGTTCAAAGTCGACCTTAGTTAGCGACAGAAGCAAGCATGGTCTGGTATTTGCATGTAATATATCTTTGGACGTGGGCTATGAAGGTCAAATGTGGGTACTGATCTTTTGATCTCAACTCCTAAGGTTTGGTGCTACAATGGAAGAGACCAGGCAAACACGGGGGTACCCTGCGCTACCGTTCATACCAGGGAACATATGCTTAGGCGCACATCATACCTCCTCAGTTTTCAGACGTGAGCTGCAATGCGGCACATAATAACTACAGGCGGACTAAATTACTCCCAAACATCACTGCCAATAAGGGTACTGCAGTGCGCTACATTTTGCATTGGACCACACATATACGTGTGTTTTGATGAATGGCCATAACTTTTGCAATAGTCTTTATAGTCTCACAAAACTTTGTGTTAATATGTCAAACATGTCCAGCATTACATCTACAAAATTTGGTGTTTGTTAACTGAACTGAGTTTAATCTACTTGAGTTTAACTGAAAGGGGTGTAACGATGTCCCTCACGCGATTTTGCACGTGCTGGAGGATTGGGCAGAACACCCATTGCGCAATTTCCTATATAATATGGAGAACAATGGTTGATTTCAATCAGGAAGATACCATTTGGAACTATTTGCTTATCCAATCAGTTATTACCAGCACTGAAGCAAGAAGCTATCATCTCGGACAAAGTTCCCAAATTGGCTTGAAAACAGTGCATTTGCATGCGCCCAGATAAGACGTCATATCTCAATACCTCTTCTAGGTGTCTAAAGCATTTTTGGAGCAATTATACCAAACATGTCAAGCAACATGTATGCAACGTTTCACGGCTGTTCGTTTAACCCATATAGAGATACAGGTTTTGAGCCAGAAGGGGTGTTGACGTACACCTCTTTCGCTGAGCTGCACGTGCCAAAAATGACGTGATAGGACCAAACCAGAATATAGAAACTGACATGTGTGGAAGCAGTGTATTTTGAGCTTAAAAATTAAATTATGTTTTTACCACCAACGGGCTTTTTAGCTTAGTTATAAGCCGTTTAAGTCCAAGAGGCAAGGGCCGATTTTGCGCGTGCATCCTTTGACAAATGCACCTCCTGCGGACAACGAGTAGGCGCTGTATCGGTTGTCCACCCAAGGTCATGATCCTGAATCTTCAGGGATTTCATTTCTGTGCAACAACCTTTTACAACACGCCGGACAGCTTTTGGCACTTTGCCCCCGGGTAAGGTGAAATGTGGGTTTGCCTTTTGCCACTGGGCCAGGAGCGAGGAAATGACATCCGTGACCAGCTGGTCGACGCCATAATTGCGCCTGTCCTCACCCTGTTGCCGTTTGAGAACAGCCAGCCTCAACACATCTCTGGCAGTAGGAAGTTCTGATGGGACAAACTCGCGACCTGTTCCCACCAAACGGCTAACAGAGGACGTAGCCTTGCGTCTGGTCTTGACACCCGGCATAGTTCGTGGATCTGGAAAAAGATGGACCATGAGTCAATGGCACAATTTTGATGACCATGAAGATATTTAAATCAGCAACTGTTCGAGGGTATAGGTAAAAGGGGCATCACAAATAGATCAAAAGCCAGTAATGTCTGTTAAGCAAGGTTTTATTTGAAAGGGATACATTAAATCGATATATTATGCAGTGCTGAGCCGAGGAGCATGCTTATATGTTGATTTGATGTTCGATGGCCTGCCTCCTCGAATCCTGGATACAAATTGTTTTAACAGATTTTATATTCGGGCACAGCCCTTCATCAGAATCTTGATTAAAAGCACAAATTCTCAGTCATAGTGTAACCAAGACCTCAAATAACCAAGACCAATTCGATGTCTTGGTTACACTATGACTGATAATTTGTGCTTTTAATCAAGATTCTGATGAAGGGCTGTGCCCGAATATATAATCTGTTAAAACAATTTGTATCCAGGATTCGAGGAGGCAGGCCATCGAACATCATATCAATGGATACATTAAATCATCTGAACTTAGTTCCTGAACTTAAATTCCACTGGGCGCTAAATGTGTATTTTTGAATGTGTATCAGCACAGTTTTGTCTTTATCTGCATGGATCTAAGTGGGCAAAAGGTGACTCAGGCCGTAGCCCACCAAACTGCCTGTTTTTCTCAGAATATTATTAAAATATTTTACTTGGGTTATTCTATCCAAGCCTAACGCAGCCGCATAGCAGTCCCTGCCCCCACCCCTCATGAAAAGTGTCACGACCTTTAATGTATACAGGCAGCTCAATAAAAATGAGGGGGCAGCCCAAACCCAAGATTGGGAACCAATTGGATAATTTTATTCCAAACAGCAACATGTTCTGTGTATTTTTGTCACGTTTTATCCTCTTAGAAGGTCTCGCAACGGTCTGGGAATGCACATATCTCCGTTTCTGAAGCATTTTCGAGTGCATGTGAAAAACTGCTAACAACGCTTTAAACACCATTCCGAAAGCAGGTTTGCTCGCTCCAAATTTCCCTTGGTCCTTTTCAAGCTGAAGATAGTTGCAACGTCCCTTCATTAACCATCATGAGCATGACTATCGACTAACAAATGAAGGGGCCAATGAATATTCAACCTCGCATGACCAAGAAACCATGTAAAAATTTATCGGATTCAGGCTCGTTTAAATCTTGCTGGGCAGTTAGGCGCTGGCACCGCTCTTCCAACGTTTATGATAAGCATAGGCGACTTAAGCGTATTGAAATTGTCGACTGTGTATCGTTGAAAGCTTACCTGGGATTTACGTAATTTAATGCACGGCGTGGAGCAAAACTTTATGGCGGTGAAGACAGGCAGTTAGTACGCAAGACACTGTTTTGTTTTCTTTCATTGGTAATGTCAGTAGTGCGCCACATAATAGCTGCCCAAATTGCTTCCAGATACCTTTACTATCGCTTCCAAATTGCTACCAAATTGCTACCAAATGGAAGGAAAGTTTTAACACCATAAAGTTTTTCTTTCCCGTGAAGGGAAATGGCGAAATGCAGGTGAACTCGTATTTCAAAGCCATTTAGATGTAGCTCAGCCCACTCAAAAAACAAAAATTATGACATTTCCGATGTTTCCACATATAAATCTTCATTTTTTTCACTACTCCTCCAAAATTCCAGGAGTTGGCCAAAATCGACACACCCTACCATGGTAACATGGTGAGCTTTTGGAGAGCTTTGGGGCGATTACAGTTTTAACACGCGCATTGACGGGGGCGGGTACCCGCCCCCCTCGGGTTTTTCGGAGACAGTAGAAAAACGGCGGCGCGTAGCGCCGCCGTACTTGGTATACCTTTTCCCTCATCATTGTTACAACTTCTGTGAAAATTTTAAGGTTAGGTCATCTCAGGTCAGGTCACCAGTACAGGTCAAGTGACCCGACCTCAAAAAAATTTTAAGATAGCATAAGTCAGAGCAGAGTGAACTTATCCGATTGAAACTCATATCACATAATGGCCCCACCGAGTTCTCTAAAATATGTTCCGGTATTTTTTATATCGATGACCTAAGGTCAGGTACGAGGCATGACCTCTCCATAGGAAATACATGGGAAAAATGGTTTTTACGGAATAACTCAGTAACGGATGGTGATAGAGCATTTATTTTAGCTGCATTATACTCGCCTGGGCTTTGCGGTTCTAATGATATGCATTTTATATAATTTGACCCTGACCTGACCTCAGGTCAGGTCAAATCCTTGATTTGACCTAGCAAGGTCAAATTATATATCATTCGATTCGGCTTGCTAAGAGGATTCATATAGTTCAAGTCGTTTTGCTCTATCCTTACTTGTTCAGATGCAATGGCCGAAAAACTGAATTTACATGTTATCCCTATGACGGGCATGTTTTGACCTCTCGTGACCTTAAATGTGACCTGACAAAAAATGGTTCAAATGTTTTCGATGGAGAAGTGGATGGGCAGCCCAACGCCGTTTACCGTTTTTCGCTACTTACCGTGGTTCTCGAGATCTTAGGGGGGGGGGTACCGCCCCCCGTCAATGCGATGGTGGCTCAGACCCCCGTCAATGCGCGTGTTAATTAAGTGGCTTGTTGTCGCATCTAGTTTTTTTAGTTGGATTTGCCTTCTTGTCTGAGGGTTTGTATTCTTTTGTTATATTTTCTGCCTTGGACATGTAATCCAAAAATAAATAGGGCTATACGAGTTTCATCGTCAAAGGAGACCCGCCGCCGTAGTTTAAAAAAGTGCAAAACCTCTTCCTCAAAAACGGCTATCCACCCAACAAGATCTCTGCAACAGTGAAAAATGGAATTCATAAGTTCACCAGACATACCAGAGGCCAAAACAATCATTCAAACCAGAAGAAACAACAGAATATATACATTCGCTTGCCCTTCATAGATGATTAGCTCAGTAGGTCTGTAAATCAAATCGTTCGTTCGACCAACCTAGGGATTAAAATTGCATGGTATTCGGGCCCATCACTAAAATCTAAACTCGTTAGGTCAGCGCTTAGCCCTCCCCAATGTCCTTCTGGTAATAAGTGCTGTCACACATGCGAAAACGGCTTGAGGGCAAAATGCAGCATCAAGAACGGAGTTTACAAAATCTCGTGTCGTCCCTGTGCCTCCGAATTTTACATCGGTGAAAGTTCACGTTCTGTAAGGGAAAGGTTTAATGAACACCTGAGCGATGCCCGTCTTCGACGTCTAAATACACTCTTAGGAGAACATATGATAAATTTTCACCCAGCCATGGAACAGAAAGATACTAACGACAACTTTTCCATAGAAATTCTTACTACTACCAAGGACAACGCAGACCTCAAAATTGCTGAGGCAATCCACATTCGAGAACTAAAACAAAACAAAAAACAAAAAATGTATTACCATGTTCCTTGCGTTTATTTTTCAGCCCTTTAAGAGTGAAGTTTTCCGGACTGTAAACCATGTATACTGTATCACGATGTTGGATTTTTTGTGCTGATATTTCTGTAGCAATTTTATCACTCCAATAAGATGGCGGAAGCCGAAACTTGATGCGTTTTGTAATACATCTAAAAAAGTATAAATTAATTTTTTCCTGGTCAATGCGTTCATAATATATTAATTTAAGTGCTAACTCACAATGAAAAACCAGGAAATAAAGCGATTTTTCAATTACATTAACAATTAATCGATAAAAATGTGTGAACTTTCTGGGTTGGAGTTACGACGCTGGCTGACTAGATTGTGAATGAGGTGTGTTCAGTGCATTCATTGATTATACCTCGGAATCCATTAACACGCGCATTGACGGGGGGCGGGTACCCGCCCCCCTCGGGTTTTTCGGAGACAGCAGAAAAACGGCGGCGCGTAGCGCCGCCGTACTTGGTATACCTTTTCCCTCATCATTTTTACAACTTCTGTGAAAATTTTAAGGTTAGGGTCATCTCAGGTCAGGTCACCAGTACAGGTCAAGTGACCCGACCTCAAAAAAAGTTTAAGATAGCATAAGTCGGAGCAGGGTGAACTTATCCGATTGAAACTCACATCACATAATGGCCTCACCGAGTTCTCTAAAATATGTTCCGGTATTTTTGATATCGATGACCTAAGGTCAGGTACGAGGCATGACCTCTCCATTGGAAATACATGGGAAAAAATGGTTTTTACGGAATAACTCAGTAACGGATGGTGATAGAGCATTTATTTTAGCTGCATTAGACTCGCCTGGGCTTTGCGGTTCTAATGATAGGCATTTTATATAATTTGACCCTGACCTGACCTCAGGTCAGGTCAAATCCTTGATTTGACCTAGCAAGGTCAAATTATATATCATTCGATTCGGCTTGCTAAGAGGATTCATATAGTTCAAGTCGTTTTGCTCTATCTTTACTTGTTCAGATTTCATGGCCGAAAAACTGAATTTACATGTTATCCCTATGACGGGCATGTTTTGACCTCTCGTGACCTTAAATGTGACCTGACAAAAAAATGGTTCAAATGTTTTCGATGGAGAAGTGGATGGGCAGCCCAACGCCGTTTACCGTTTTTCGCTACCTCCCGTGGTTCTCGAGATCTTAGGGGGGCGGGTACCCGCCCCCCCGTCAATGCGAAGGTGGCTCAGACCCCCGTCAATGCGCGTGTTAAGCGTTGAGTGATATTGGGGGTGTAGGTGCCCACGTGTATACAGCAATTGCAAAGTTATGGTACCCAGAAGTGTCAGAGAATATTTTCAGCGGCTCCAAATGGTAGATAATTTCCTGCATCCTAGGCCGACTGAACAGAAAGTGATTCCCGGCTGGGACAACTCGAACGGAGCGAACCAAAGAGATATGAAAACTGACCTGGTTGATTCACCATTGAAACAGGGAGAACGGGAGGTAAATGCTTGCACGGCCGATTTCCTCGTGCAGTATTCTCATGCTTTCAACATGACTAGAAAATGGTCAGTGTTAACAGTGTTTTTGAGCATACTGTTCAAGTTATTGCAGATTTGGTTTTTTGGATCACAACGTTACTACTTGGACGCAATATGCACACTAATGTTTATATTATTACCTGCTCTTGCTCTAGTTGGGATGGGGTATGAGCGTACCGGAGGTATATGACGTTGGAATACTGGGGGATGGGGAGGCGCCCGAGTGTGTATAGGTCTTTTTATGTCCGCTTGTGCACATTTTAACTGTGTCTGACCGATCGAAGGTCGTTTTATCTGATACTAACGTGACAGAGGTACATGTTTTGCATCGTGTTCCAGTGTTCATGAAGTAAGTGTTGAGTTTCCAACAATATTACCAAAATTGTACATCCACCATGTTTCACCTGAAATACGGAACGAGGTCACGGTGGACACCGCCATATTTAAAAGATTTGTCGATCGGTGTTTCCCTGCTCAAATGTGGTATTATATTGAGATGGGAAAGTGCAACAAAACTTAATGGCCCATTTCCAGGCGCCTGGGGGATTTCTTTCATCATCATGATGCTTCTCACCATGGTCATGGTCTATAGGGGATCCCACGCCCCTCCCCCTAAAATGCAGTCTTGGATCCGTGGCTGACCCGGTTGATGCGGCCGGGGTCAGGGGACGGGGCGTTGGCCCGGACAGCTAAGGAATGCATAGCGCCAGAGCAGTATCTTTGTCTGCACGGAGGTGGATTAAAGTCAATTAAATTGATCACAAAAGTAAAAGCTGTGCCGATTTACTTAAAGCAATTGTCCACTTAACCACCTAGTAGGTGCCCTCGTGCAAATCTTGCATTGCTTTGATGCTCTTCCAATATCATATATGATCTGTAGCTTGTACTAAATTTCCGATATTCTAAACGGGTTTTTCGTGTATGCCACTCTTAACAGTGACCGAAAAAATGGCAGGACAGTTGGATCCATACTTTCATGGGAAGGAGGGGGTTAGGGGGCCGCAAAACCACCAAACTTAACCCACGAATAGCTTCTATTAAAAAATTGCCGGGCCCTAATTGAGGGTGCGGGCTTGAACCCTCTTGACCCCCTCCTTGTCTCCACCACTGCGCCAGAGTTTTCATTCGTTGATTTTGGGGTTTGTCGGGCCATTTATTTTGTACCTATTTTGACTTGTGTCATAAGAATTGTGCATGACACCTGCTGATTACTCTTAATGAAATTATTTGAAATCAGTTATTTTAAAACAACTTACTCTTATGTTATAAAATGACTGCAATTCCAAAAGTCAGGAACTGCCACAGCAGAAAAATCAACCAGTGACGTCACACGTGCGTTGACCAAATGAACCAAAAACAACGCCCGGACGATTTTACCTGTAAAGTTATAAGGCCTTGCTACTGCAGGCTCGGCGTAAATTGATCAAAACCTCGGTTGGTTGAAATCTCCGGCACTTGGCCTTCGGCCGCGTGCCGGAAATTTCAACCAGCCTCGGTTTATATCAATTTACCTTCCGAGCCCGATGCAGTAATATATATTCCCAATAGGTTTCCTGCACGGTGCAGATTTGACATTTACGACTTCGTTTGACCTTGAAGATGTTGACCTACATCAATGGAACCTTGCCATAAGGTATATCATCATTACCCCACACACCCTTCAACGGGTGCTTTTATAACCCTCTTGATTTTCGAGATCTCAAGGGGGGCACTAAGACCCTTCAACTGCGCGTTGAGGCCCGACCCCACTCCTCTGTGCGTGTTATGCTACACTGTATTGCAGCCATATGCCATGATATGATATACTGTACTATAAAAAATACCATAGGCTTTACACATATATGCTGTAATAGTGTGTTTGCACAGTATATGGTACATGTACACTGTACATTGTATTGTACAGTATATAGTATATTAGACCTATAAGAAATATCTATAGTAAACAATTATATTTGTCGAATTCATTGTTATATCTATAATAAAAAAATGTGGTAGCTATATTTTGTAAAATGGGCAGCGTTGATAAAATTGAGGCATCTACCCACACCAGAACGGAGTGACCGAGTACAATCCGGGGTAATCATTGGGTTTTTTCCTCCGTGCCCTCCGTGTGTTCAGCAACGAATACCTCGAGGAGGAGACCAATCACATTCTCTCGTCGTTTCTAAAGCTAAAATATCCTAAAGCATTTACCGTGAGATGTCTTTTGAAGGCAAAGAAGATTAGAAACTCGAGAAAAACAAGAGCAACGCCGCCGAGAAGTATTGTAGGACCGAAAACATATTAGCACGAAATACTAGAAAGGACACTTAAACAAGCAGATATTAGGTTTATTGCAAGCACAGACTTGAAAATAGGAGACCTCATCAAAAAAGAAGCAAGATTCGAAAAACAACAATAAGAACAGCATCGTCTACAAAATTCCATGTCAAAACTGCACAAGATCCTACTATACTACGGGGAAACGTATCGCGGACCGCAAAAACAAATTTACGAAAACAAATTAGACCTGAGAAATCATAAAACTACGAGCTTATTTGTCATACACTCCGAACAATCTGAACACTTACAGAACTGGAAAAATGCGGAAATTATCTACAGAGGTCTATCAAAAAATAGAAGGAAGTTTTTGGAGTCGACCCTAATTGAACAAAATGAAAATCTAAATTCCAAAAGAGGGGACTTCACAACATCAAAAAACATTGGTAAATATTCTTCACGTTTAGCCTCACGTCAGTGCCCAGAAACCTGCATTTGTCGACAGACAGGTCTACTCTTTCAAACATACGCTGAGGAAGTATCGAAACGCGTCCGTATGTTTGATTTGGTTAAATATATATATATATATATATATATATATATATATATATATATATATATATATATATATATATATATAAATATATTGGAATAAGGACTCTTTTTTAAGTTGTAGTAGAAGTATAAACTTAACAATTAATAAAGACACACATGTCAACATCCAGACCGGTTTCGATATATTACAATATCATCATCAGTGTAATAAATGAACAACCTACATAAGGAGCAGAGCAGTAGACAAGAAGGCCAAAGGCGCAGTTTCACGGATAATGCTAAAAATATAAGACACTAACAAACACACACATATATGTTGAAGGTACTTCTATACAAAGATTTGAAGAGGAAAGCCGAAACATTGTGTTCAACCTAGGTTTGTTTTTAGATATATAAAGAGACTCGAGAATTCTTAAATCTACACCTGTACCACACCTATCCAGAATTTTGAAATCATCAATGGTAACCGGGGTATCACATTGATGTGAATGTTCGCGAATCGCAGACGGATCTGGATTCGCCACCATTCGGTTAGTCCGGTCGGACATACCTAAGTGTTGTTTATCCTGCAGTGTAATGAACGATGGGTGGAACCAACGTACACGCACCACACGATGCGCAACAGAATGATACACCACTGAGGTTGGCAACTCTTAGGTAACCTGTCCTTGAACCGGAAATAGAACCCAAGGATGAGGTGTTCTGAAGGACGATCTTTGGATTGAGATAAGGGTAATATTTGGAAAGAAGGGACAATAACTCTTCTTAAGTTTTAGAGACTGCTGACCAAAATACGGAATAACAAAATATTTCTCAAGTTTCTTAGCTGTACATGCCTTGGGAGATAAATCGTACTTCTTATTCAAAATCCTTGACCGAACAATCAAAAAGATGAATGGGGAAGCCATTGTTTTTAAAGAAGCGCTTTAAAAGTCGAGTTCCCTGTGGAAAAGTTGGAATGATGAGCTGACACTAAATGCCCTATAGATAGCCGTTAAGGTGATGGCACGTTTTACAGCAAGGGTATAAAGCTAAAAAGCTAGTTCCTAGGCCAGTGAATGTGGCTTTCGATAACTGATGTTTCAAGCTTAGAGCCGACCCTCCTAACGCATACGTCAAGGAATGGCAGTTTACCACTCTGTTCGACTTCTTTGTAAACTTAATATTTGGATGTTGAGCATTAAGAAAAATATATATATATATATATATATATATATATATATATATATTAAATATCCAATTTTTCATTTTGTACCTTTATCGTTAACACACACACACATATATATATATATATATATATATATATATATATATATATATATATATATATATATATATATATATATGCATTCATGTTTTTCTTTTCTTTTAGGGGGCAAACTATACACTTAAACAGAAAAAACAGCAAAAGAAAATATTATTCAGAGCCACATTATCGTCTTAAAACTGATACCGCTGTTCGGTAGGGAAAAGAAGGTGGTTTTATCCTTTTAAGCACTGACTGCTGCTCCTGGCGAAGGAACATGATAAGGCGCGAGGGCCGTCCCCAGCACGGAAATCTCCCGCAAATCAAACCACACATTTTTGAAGACCAAGTGTACGAATCTGCCCTGCAGGGCGCGCTGCAGGTGAGCAGGCTGGTGGTCTCCGGCATCATGAACCGGCCGGTGCGGCGAGCGCAGAGGGCAGCCACCTCCGGCGTGGCGCGGCCTCGCTGGGAGCTGACCCAAACCTCCGCTCCCTCCAGCCGACTATTGGCCACTACAAGAATCACACCCGTCACCTGGTGAACGCCCTCCAGCTCAATCACATACCGCCTGAAAGGAGTTGACCAAGACCACAAGCGGGTGGTCAAGCTTCCATCGTTGCCGACGCGGGAGGTTCCGTGCCAGTTCGCCCGCGCCGGCCGACCAAGGGCCACGTTGGGGCCCAGGTACTGGCATAGGTATGGCAGCGTCAGATGGCATGGCAGATCGTTTAAAACACCGGGGTTGATAATCTGGACACAGTGTTCCTGACCGCCGGCGTTGTCCGGTTGGTGAGCATTAGCCCACTGAGTGTGTTTATCCTGCAGCAGTCCATCCGAGTGTCTGAACACGCCCTCCTCAAGAAGGTCGTCCAGGCCAATCCAGATGGTGTCTCCGTTCCAGACTCCGGCTCCCACGAGGGCCTCACGCCGCCCGCTGACATTGCGACCAGGCCACAGAATGCCACCACTGATTGCACACTTCTGGGAAGCGTTATAGTAGGTCTCGTGCCCACCCGGCTTGAACCAGGCACCATCGACCTCCGTGAAACCTTCCGGCGGAACCGCCGGCAGGACGGAGAGCAGCATGACCTCCGTCACAAAGGCGGCATCGGCTTCAGTCACGTTGTTGGACACGCCGTCGATGAAGAGACGGCAGGTGGACGCGTCAGCGGAGAACTCCAGAGCCAGGCAGAGCGGCTGGTGGCGGCACAGCTGACGGCAGGCGGGCAGATCGGCGGCTGACGCCTCCTCCAGCAGACTGGCGGCCTCGGGACGTCCCCCCACGGCTGGTACTAGCTCACCCACCGGCGCACAGCCGGCGTCTGACGTGCGGTTGAAGCCGTCAGCACAGACGCACGTGCCGAGAACGCAGCGGGAGTGAGGCACCGTCAGCCAGCAGTCTTTATCGCGGACACAGGGCTCATCCAGGAAGGCCACGCCGAGTCGGTCAGTGATGGACCACCACTCTGTGGTGTTGACGAGGCGGGCGGGCAGCGGTCGTCGCGAGGAGAGCAGGCAGGTTCGGTCGCTGGGTCGCCAGGCCGTTCCCAGGCAGGCGGGCCGGTGGAGACAGTGGTGGCCGCAGGTGACCTCGGGTACGTTGGACAGGGTCGTTAGCTGCAGCTGCTCCGGCAGGGTGGCTTCAGTCCAGTTGCTAGCCGACAGGCGGTACGCAGTTGGCGGGAGCCGCAGCGTCCCGGCCGCCAGCCGCTCAGAGAAGAACTCAGCCGAGCCGGGCGGCGCGGCCCAGCTCAGGGCCAGCAGAGCCGGTAGCAGCAGCAGGGCGGCAGACATGACTCCTGCCTGAAGGTACACCCGGCCAGCCACGGCGAGGCCCAGTCGCCGACAGGGCAGTGTACCTGCGTTGACGCGTGGCCGCCTGCCAGCGCCTAGCAACGCGGCCAACGGTTCTGCGTGTTCGCTGATTATTAAACTCAGCTGTATGAGCGTGCAAGGGAGGAAGAACGGAGGGCACCCCTCCATCGGCTCCCCTCCGAGGAATACCAATACCACCGCACGGTGCCCCGAACCCCACTATAGCGTCACTGGCAATGCCCTCTTCACGGCGCCATTTGTGATGTACACTCGGCGGAAGTGTGGGAGCCCGCGCGGCGTTCTAGTTCCACGTCAAAACGTCGATTTCAATCGGCGCGACCACGACAAGGTGTGTCTTCTTCAGGAGTCCGCTAACAGCCTATTGCCCAAATGGTGTCTCCTGTCAAACCGGCTTCTGCCCCGATCGAAATTCTGGACCTGCCTATGGGCCGGCACGCTCACGCGAAGTACGGAGCATAATATCCCCGATACCTGCCACATGCACCTTAAACCGCGCCCCGGTGGTTCTCCGAGCTACCCTCGCCCTGGTGGGGTGTTTTTAGCACCCCCCCATAACTAGGCTCCTATGCGGGATAGCAGAAAACGTGAAGGCTAGTGGATAGCTCATAAAAATTCATGAACAAACTATATAAATCACTTTTTGGCTCAGGTCAATATTGAGTTCATGACAGGTCAAAGAAAGTTGCATGTTAGGGTAGTGCTTTGGGGCTCTAGCGTCTGATAGAGTTGAGTTAGAATCATTTTTAGGTACCATTCGCTTCCTCTTGTCACGGCGAATCGAATGTATAATATAGTTATGCTAGGTCAAAAGCCAAAAACGAACTAACCTCAGGTCAGGACAAGGTCACTTTCTGACCTAGCATATTCAGTATACAAATCAATCGACTTGAAATAGTAATCCAAACGTAATGGTATCAAAATAAAAACTGTATCACAATTTCTTGCAAAGTTATTGACCCAAGTATGAAAACTGCTAAGTGCCCTAGATGACCTGTCAGAGGTCACAAGTCAAAAATTGCAACATGGAGCCTGGAAAGGGGCCCAGGATACTATGATTCGGAGAATACAAAGGTATTCTCAGCTGTATCTACACAAATACAGCCCAATTTGTTTTCCCCATGTATTTTCAATGGAGAGGTCATGATCCGAACCTGACCCTTGGTCCTTTATAGAAAATCCCGGAATATGTCTGGCAGCTTTCGGTGGGACTTTTATGTGGTATTAGTTTTAATCCGATAGATTTACCCATTTCTTATTTATGCCATCTTAAGCATTTTTGGAAGTGAGGTCACTTGACCTGCACTGGTGACCTGACCTGAGATGACCCAACCTTAAATTTGAGGAAAAGTTGCGGAATTGAGCAATAATTATTGATATATATATATATATATATATATATATATATATATATATATATATATATATATATATATATATACATAAAAAAACCCCCTATTATAATAAGACGTGCCAAGTACGGCGGTGCTTCGTGCCGCCAGAAAAACCCGAGGCGTGGTGTTCAAACACCCCCCGCCAGGGCCAAGGTTAATAGACGACTTAAAATGGCACACCCCACCATTTGAGAGGTCCTGCAGGTTCACTTGTATTGCTCGTGTTAAGGAAAACGCCGTGTGTCCATGTCAACCGTGAGGGATTTATTGTTATTAAACATGCAACATTTGCCTCACGCACGTCGAGGCGGTACTGAAAATATGAGGGTAAATTAAGAGTGCTGTTCATCAAAGTATTTAACCTGCTAGTTTTGGCCATGACTGTGCTATGCGACACAATGCGTAGGCCCCTGAAACCAGAGACTGTCTACGCTACTTTATGTAATGGTATATCTCAGAAATAATAAGGTAATGCAATCTGTATATAGCTGTGAAAGTATGTATAGCTATCACTTAGAAGCTACCATAATGAGGGAGATGTTCAGCGGACGTAAACGATATTGATTTATTCTGGTACATGTTAACACGCGCATTGACGGGGCGGGTACCCGCCCCTCCCCCTTCCGACCAGGTTTTTTCAGATAGTGTAAAATGGGCGGTGCGTAACGCCGCCGTACTTGGAATATATTTTCTCTGTTCATTTTTACAACTTTTGTCAACATTTTTAGCTTGGGTCATCTCAGATCAGGTCACCAGTACAGGCCAAGTGACCTGAGCACAAATAGATTGCATTAGACAGAACTGGGTAAAATTATCGGATTAAAACTCATATGACAGAATGGGACTACCAAGTTATTTAAATTCCGGTATTTTTATATCAATGACCTAAGGTCAGTACGAGTTATGACCTCTTCATTGGAAATACATGGGAAAATGGTTTTAAATTAATCACATAGTAATGGATGGTGATACAGCGTTTATTTTAACTGCATTAAATTTATCTTGTCTTTACAGTTCTAATGATGCGCATTCTTACCTAACTTGACCTTCACCTGATCTCAGGTCAAGTCAAATCCCATATTTGACCTCATTTGACCTAGCAAGGTCATTTTATTTATCATTAGATTCGGTTTGCTGCAAGGATTGCAGTGGTATACATTGTTTTGCTCTATCTTTACTTGCTCAGATGTAATGACCGAAAACCTTCATTTACATGTTATCCCTATGACGGCATTTATTGACCTCTAGTGACCTTAAATGTAGCCTCAAAAAGATGATTTCAAGTATTTTTGATGGAGAGGTGGATGGGCTACCCAACGCCGTTGTCAACGCTCGTTTTTTTATCTAGCGTGGTTCTCGAGAGCTTAGGGGGGGCAGGTACCAGTCCCCCCTCGGTCAAAGCGAAGATGGCTTAGACCCCGTCAATGCGTGTGTTAAGACCAAACTTCTACAGGGCTAATTTCTCCCATGTATGGCGCCAGAGTCCAATTTTTATTCTTTATTGTTTATTTGTTTGCTTTAACCCGCGCCCCACCGGGGTCCGGCGCCACCTTCGCCCCACCGGGGGCCATCGATGGCCCCCCTCTAACTCCGAAAATATGGGCGTTAGCGCAAATCTGCAAAGTGCAATAGAAAGCTTGCGTGAATTCAGTAAGAAATTACTTCGCATGTTTTAGTGCTCAGGTCAATGGTTTGACCTCCAGAGGTCAAATTAGGTCAAGATCGGCTATTTTCACTCAAATATGCAATGATTAAGCAAACTGGTCATAACTCTTATGTCATTAGAGCTATTGAGGCCTGGTAAAGTACATTTGATAGCAAATTGCCAGTACTTTTTCCGCTATGTGGAACGTAAAAACCTCCCGCCAGTGGTTTGACCTCCAGAGGTCACCTCGTGACCTAATATGACCTGAGGTCACGAAAGGTCACAAAGTGACCTTGCCGTATATCAAATGAAAGCCAGTGACAAGACAACCACGATGGTGTTTGTTTCACCGCTCTAGCTTAGTTAGGTCAAAAGTTATTGCCAAAATACTGTTTTTGACCTCTGGTGACCTTGGATGACCTTGGAAAAGTCAAAGGGCAAATATGACCCCTGGGATCCGTGAAAGGGTGTCCAAAAACGTTGTTCTGAGCAGTCTGAGTATTTGCAATCATTTTTGTGGCTTTTATATCATGAAACAAGTTTTCCCTATGCTTTTCCAATGGGAGAGGTCGCCTCGTGACCTGACCTCAGGGCACGAAATCGAAAAATCCCGGATATACACCTTGTAGACCTGGAGGGGTTATGAAGTGTAGGAAGTTTCAAATCGATCGACTTTGAAATGTAGCTCTTACAGAGCTCTAAAGTGAAGTGAGGTGACCTTGGTTGACCTCGTCTGGTGACCTGACCTTGGGTGACCCGGGGTAAAATTTTCAGGGATGATGGAAAATGATGCAGTAGAGGAGAGCCCCAACTGCGGTGCTGCGCCTCGTCGTTTTCTGCTATCCCGAAAAACCTTAGGGGCCATCGATGGCCCCCTGGGGCGAGGGTTAACACTCGCATTAGCGGGGTCGAGCCACCTGGCTTTTACGAGGGGTGGGTACCGTCCACCTCCTAAGATCTCGAGAACCACGCTAGATACAAAAAAGATAACGGCGTTTAAACCGCGCCCCACCGGCGGTCGGCGCCACCTTCCCCCACCGGGGGCATCGATGCCCCTCTAACTCCGAAAACAGGGGTTTAGCGTAAATCTGCAAAGTGCATTAGAAAGCTCGCGTGAATTCAGTAAGAAATTACTTCGCATGTTTAGCGCTCAGTTCCATGGTTTGACCTCCAGACGTCAAGAAAGGTCACGATAGGCTATTTTCACTCAAATATGCAATGCTTAAGAAAACTGGGCATAACTCTTTTGCCATTAGAGCTATTGAGATCTGGTAGAGTAAATTTGATTGAAATTGCAGATCTTTTCCCCTATGTGGAACGTAATGACCTTCCGCCAGTGGTTTGACCTCCAGAGGTCACCTCATGACCTCATATGACCTGAAGTCACGAAAGGTCATAAAGTGACCTTGCTGTATATAAAATGAAAGCCAGTGACGAGACATACACGATGATGTTTGATTCAGCGCTCTAGCTTAATTAGGTCAAAAGTTATTGCCAAAATTCTGTGTTTGACCCCTGGCGATCTGGGATGACCGTGGAGAGGTCAGAGGAAAATATGGCCCCTGGGATCCGTGAAAGGTGTCCAAGAACGCTTTTCTGAGCAAGCTGAGCATTTGCAATGGTTTTTGTGTTTTAGATCATAAGACAGCTTTTCCCCATGCTTTTCAATGGGAGAGGCTCCTCGTGACGTGAACTCAGGCACGAAATCGAAAAATCCCGGATGTACACCTTGTAGACCTTGGAGGGGTCATGAAGGTATGAAGTTTCAAATCGATCGACTAATAAAGTAGCTTTTATAGAGCTCTAAAGTTGAAGTGAGGTGACCTTGGTTGACCTCACCTGGTGACCTGAACCTTGGGTGACCCGGGGTAAAAAAATTCATGGATGGTGGGAAAATGATGCAGTTAGAGGAATTGAGCTCTCAACCGTGGTGCTGCGTCTCGTCGTTTTTCTGCTATCCCGAAAAAAACCTTAGGTGGGGCCATCGATGCCCCCCGTGGGGCGAGGGTTAATAGCCCGTTCAATTTTTTTTAACATTTGACTCTTTTGTCAGGTCACATTTAAGGTCACTAGAGGTCAAGGCATGCCACCATAGGGATAACATGTAGATGAAGGTTTTCAGTCATTGCATGTGAACTAGGAAAGATAGAGCAAAACAATCTAGACCATTGGAATCCTCGCAGCAGGCCGAATCGACTGAGTTATTAGGTCAAATATAGAATTTTACCTGACCTGAGGTCAGGTTACGGTCAAATTACGTCAAAAGCAGGGGCGTCGCCACCGGGGGCCAGGGGGCCTGGCCCCCCACTTTCCGGCCACAAATTTCCTAATCTCAGTCAAAATGGCAGAAAAGCGGACATTCTGATAACCAGCCGCTGCAGAAGGCAACGAGAAGCCCAAATTCGAACAGTATTTGTTCCTAACGTGGATTTTTTTTGTCAGCATCAGTTTGAAGTTTGGCTGGCCCCTCCCCCCACTTTTTGCCGGTGGCGACGCTTATGGTCAAAAGGCATATCTTCCGTATTATATTTGTTTTGGCTTCGTTATGTTTATGTAGGATCGTGAAAAGGACATATAGTTTGACGTTTCACCTTTCCTAAATAAAGTCTTCGTAAATAAAGCCCGAGTCGGGTTTTTTAAGGACATCGGCTTTATTAGGTGACTGGGACCACATCGGACGGGGATTTGAAGGATAAGAGCATTGGGTTCCTGTATACCCACCCCTGAGTGGCACTACGGTTGTGGATTTTCTCTTTAATACAGCGATATCACAGTTCGAAATCCAGGACAATATCACAATATCAGGCTGAAATGATGGTACAGCACTATATGCTGTGGACACCTCAGTTGCTCCTGCAAAAGGCCTCCCGTTTCCGTTGGCTCACCCTCCAGTGCACTAGCACTGCAGGCCCCTTTAGGTCGGGTGAGGTGTGATCGAGCTTCCTGTGCGGGTTGTTCTCCCCATGTGACTGTGAAGGTGCGTCCGTGCGTGCGTGTGTGACTGTGTGGTTTGTATCCCATCGTAGTTATTCGTAGATAAGCCCCAAAAATCAATAGTTGTTCGTAGACCTGTTTCCCTCTCAGGTTATGTTGCCTCTCATCCAAATAAGTGCCTCACACTCCTCTAACGTCTCATCCCAGTACATGTAAGAGGAAACATACATTCGGCACCAGAAGAAAGCCGTTAACACGATTTCCATCAGCACCAAATTTCGTCAAAAAACTTTCACCTGTCAACAGAGAACGAAGACGGACGCATAGATTGTCTTCCCGTCCCCTGCTGGCTACACCACAGACCCACCCGGTGCTCACTCAATTCGTTTCCAATATTATGCATCTTATTCACACCTGTGTGCATGCCGTTGTAAAATGTCGGAATGTCCGAAATACACGTGAATGGCTTCAAACGCAGCTTAAAACCAACGAAAAAACTATAAGAATAGATCACTGCCCCATTATATTATGGACTTACCAAGGGCAATAACGATTTTGTTGACCTAGAAGTGCACAAAATCGTCCATACCTACACTGGCCTTGGCCAAAAGCCTCGACTAGACCCAGCGAAAACTCCTGTTCGGAACAGCTGAATCCAAAACTGAGTCCTGAGTAGCTGCGCCCGGTCATTGTGCGGCCTATGGACTATTCAGTGGACGTGGAAGTGATCGTCTCCGTGAAGAGGCAGTTGCTTTGACCGAGCGAGATGACATCTACTTTAGCGAAACGACATTGAAGACCAGGCACCCAGTGAGCAGTGACCAGTAGGGTGTCCCAAAATACCACTTTTTCGTCTGTGCAAGCTTGCCGGTTGACACCGCATTCTCCTTTGAGTTAATAATGTGCATGCAAAATTTGGATTCGATCCTTTGAGGTTTGGTCCCCCCCCCGCCCCCCAAAACTGGTGAAAATCGAAAATCGTGGAATTGGCTCGAAAATGGGTTCATTCGAAAGCTTATGACAACAGAAAACATATTTCTCTCATACAAATTGATGTAAAACCACTTCTTCATCGTTTTAGAGAGCTAATAAGTTCTGAATTGCGGTATCACTCGCCAGAGGCGGATCTAATAAATTTGTTTTGGGGGTAACATGAGCAAAATGGGAAAACAGTGTCTGTTTCAAGAAAATGGACCGAAATTGGCCAAAGCGAATAGAGTTTTATCACTTTTAAGGGGATGGCTTGATTGGTTTTCCTTGCATCCACCACTGGTATGAACATGACAAATTATATATCGTAGGTACTTCGCCTGATTTCGGGAAATAAAGCCATTTGTGGCATCACTACGGATATAAGTGCATGGTACCATTGTGACGGTTAGAATGAATATTCCATGTTTTGTTCCTTTACAGAGTTGTCGTGTCATGACTAATTTGAATTTAATGTTGAAGCAGTCTACCTGAAGCAAATTGTACGATGCCTTTAGCATACCCGAAGAAAAGATCCAATGATGAAGAAGGGACAAGTCAGCGACGGAAAAAAACATGCGGGCCGACCTCTGAAGTACTCCAGGGACCAATTGAAACTATGAGATGACTTTGTTGGTAAATCCCTTCAGCTGCCTACCAATCAGCTACCGACCAAGCGCAAAATCCTCCATAGGTACCGAGCCCTCCGCATAAAAGAGCCATAGTGCAACGAAGCACTAACTAGCTGGACAGATCGCTTTAGAGGTCCAGGCGATATAAGTCACCGTTCGAGTGCCCTGCAATACTGTTTACAGCAGCTGTCAAAATGTGTCATGCATACGCTAGGCGTGTGGTTCAAGTAATACTGAAATCTGAATCGAGAAACACTTTCATTTCAGCGCCTGCTCTATTCCTTTCATCGCAAGCTCATGGCAGTCGGTTATTATTTTCGTGGTAACAGTGACACGTTCTTAAGGAACCTGCATATGATAATGAGGGCTAAAAATCCTCCTTCGCAAGAGGACTTCAGTTTCTTCATGAATCAACAGCAGGTGCCTAATCCTAGAATTAGAAAAAATATTGTCTGCTCACGCTGTTCTTTGTTGTTTTTCTGGCGATACTCTTCGACAAGCTCTCCATGGCCCCCGCCGAGCACCTTCAAGTCAAGCAGATTGCAGAGCTAATCGCCCTCTTTCATGACCCATGCTTCTTGCAGGCCCTACTGACTGCGGGAACTCCACGGCTTGACCTCAGGCTGTTCCAGGACATGAAAACCTATTCAGGGCAGCTACCAACCGCTGCGAAAGCCACACAGTGCTCAGCAACCAGTGCTTATCACCCAGGAATCGGCGAGTGATGCAGACTTTATCAGTATGAACGCTTTCATGGAAAATCTAGCAGTCACAAACGACAGCGCGGAACGATCGGTGAAATACATCATGGACTACTCCGACGTTGCCCGTGAAGGTGACATGAGGGCTCGGAACTGACAGTAGCCTGCGCACACCGTCTCCAAGCGCCGAATCTTGAAAATGAGCTGGATGACGTGCACGTGTAAAAATATGAATATAGAACTAGAAGGAGTAGTCTAACCACATTTTGTCTGATAAAAGTTTCCTTCCCCATTCATGGGCTTCCGAATAAACACATTAAAGCCATTCGCTTGATGATATGGTGTGTCGTTTTGACTGCACCGATCGGTTGCAAAAAAATAAACAATATTTGTGCAATGAACGCCCCTTTTCCATGCCATTCACAGTCCCAGGGATAGCCAGGTTAGCTATGCCTTTCAAAGCGGTTAAATTGTACTGATTGTGGCTGATTCTGGTCCATTTTCTTGAAAAAGACAATAATTTTCCCCATATTTCCCGGGATACCCCCAAAAAATTATTAGATCCCCTCTGTCCGGTGATCTCGCAATTCGAAACCTCTTAACTCTAAAAAAGCATCAAGAAGTGGTTTTACATCAATTTGTATGAGGGAAATAGGTTTTTTCCGTCATAAGCTTTCAAATGAACCCATTTTCAAGCCAATACAACGGTTTTCCATTTTCATCAGCTTAAGGGTGGCGGTGGGACCAAACTTCAAAGCATCGATTCAAAGGTTTGGTGCTCATTATTAATTCAAAGGAGAGAGCGGTGTCAACCGGCAAGCTTGCACAGACGAAAAAGTGGTATTTCGGGACACCTTAATTACTCATGACACGACAATTCTGTAAACGAACAAAAACATGGTATATTTCTTCTAACGGTCACAACGGTGTAAACGAGTACTTCAGAGGTCAGCCCGCATGTTTTTTTCCGTCACTGACGTGTTTCTTCTTCATCATTGGATCTTTTCTTCGAGTTTGCTGAAGGCATCGTACAATTTGCTTCAGGAAGACCGCTTCAACATTAAATGCAAATTACTCATGACACGACAACTCTGTAAAGGAACGAAAACATGGAATATTCATTCTAATGGTCACAATGGTACCATACACTTATATCCGTAGTGATCCCGCAAATAGCTTTGTTTCCCGAAATCAGGCGAAGTACAATTAATAATTTGTCATGTCCGTAACAGTAGCGGATGCAAGGAAGACCGATCCAGCCATCCCCTTAAAAGTGATAAAACTCTATTCCCTTTGGCCAATTTTCGTCTATTTTCTTGAAAAAGACACTGTTTTCATTTTTCTCATATTACCCCCAACAAAAATTTATTAGATCCGCCTCTGGCCAGTGATACCATAATTCGGAACTTATTAGCTCTCTAAAACTATGAAGAAGTGGTTTTACATCAATTTGTATGAGGGAAATATGTTTTCTGCTGTCATAAGCTTTCGAATGAACCCATTTTCGAGCCAATTCAACGATTTTCGATTTTCACCAGTTTTGGGGGCGGGGGGGGACCAAACCTCAAAGGATCGAATCCAAACTTTGCATGCTCATTATTAACTCAAAGGAGAATGCGGTGTCAACCGGCAAGCTTGCACAGACAAAAAAGTGGTATTTTGGGACACCCTAGTGACCAGGCAGCCGTGAGCCAGTGAGCAGTGACCAGGCACCAGTGAGCCGGAGCGGGTCGGTTTCCCTTGCAACGCCTCTCATGGGTCACTCGGAGGGCACCATCATCATGGCGATGTTGGATGACTGCAATCAGCAAATTAGACACCCAGCGGTCAGCGTGACCGCTGTGTCCTGGCGGCGTGAGATCGCCGGTGCGTTAGGAGCTGACACGACTGGCATACTCCAGCATCGCGCGGAAAATGCGCTCTGGTGTTGTATTGCCCTTGTAATGTAATATATGTATTAGACATCAGTGTGCTAAAAAGGTATATTTATGAAACGTAGTTTGTTTATAAAAGGTGAGTTCTGAGAAAAAAACAAAACAGGAAGCCAGTTTTCGGTATGATATACGCGACTGATAACTCAGCTAAACCCCATGAAGGTGGCGTATTCCCTTTCATTTGCTAACCCAATGTATGATATTCTGTTCTTAGATGTTTTCCATGATTTAATGCTGGTTTGGGATGGACAAGTCTACTGTTCACGGCAGAGTACTGTCACACCACCTCAGCCGCTGGTACTGCCTTGCCGCTGTATAAACTGAAAGCAGCTGCTTTGGCGTGTCCCAGGGTGGATCCGGGCAGACCCGATTCTTATATGCCCAACCATCCCCCTCCCCCTCGCCCCAAGTGGATGTGGTCACCCAAACAAAGCCGCTTTTGGACTCCGTCAAAAACACAGCAGCTTTATTCACTATTCTAGTCGATTTTAGTTCTCTCCCTCAATGGCGGTCTTAGCTCCGCCCCAGTAGACCTGTTCATATTAGACTTTTGTCTTCAAAAGTGTTCAAACTGATACTTTTCCCGTTCTCCAAGGTCTCAATGAACGGAATATAGCCTTTATTTTGATCGTGGATCTTTGCTATGCCTGCCTCAAAAGCCATATAGTTTTTTGTTGAAGTTGTTAAAAAAACACTGCTAAATTCGGGATATTTGGTCATTGCTTGAATTATAGCTTCTTAGAGGATGATGCTATAGCGTGAAAAATGCTGCCAAATGGAAGTTAATGCATTTTTCCTCATTCTACCCAATTCTTAATTTTTTCTGTTGGGTCATCTCAGGTCATGGAGATATTTAAGGTCACGTGACCCAACCTCAAAACCCGAAATCACGAGTTTGATGCGGTGGCAAGGGATTAAGTGTCAACCGATTAGTTTGAAACTGCTTCAGCAGCACGCAGCCATCATAGGCTACACATCTGCGCATAATAATTATTATTTTTTACATAAGATGGGGTCAATTTTGAGGTCACTCCATTATAAGGATATGAATAAAAATGCAACAGGCCGGTTTTTAAGCAAAATATGGCATGAATAAGTTCTAACTGCTTCTGCCGTACAGTCTTAATACGTTTATTGCTCTCAAGTTGTTCGTTTAACCATTTGACCTTTCAGAGATCATCTAAGGTCACCTATAAGTTATATATTCAAAGGACAATAAATCATCACTAAATTGAGATAGAGCTCTCATTTTTATTTCATGGTGCTTGTCTTGTCACGGGGATTCGATTAAAATAAAATATGACCATACCGGGTCATGGCGTAAGCTTGACCTAAGTCATTATCCTTGACAGTCTGCGCCTGACCTCGGCCGCGGTCGGACGTGTCAGGAGGGGCATGCTGTGAGCCCGCTCGGTGTGCGTTGGTGCGGGGTCCCGGGTGATGGGCCTGAGATACGGAATGTAGCCAGATCACAAGTAATTCCGAAAGAAGTGATTTGATTCTGGACAAGGCATCGCAGGACAGTGACCAAATAGTGAGGCAGTGGTTAGTTTGCCCCGCAGTGGCTCAGTAAGATGTCGGACAGTAGTAGCGAGCAGGACAGAGACCCGGTGTTCACAGACGCGGCCTCCGGGCATGACAGTGCGGGAGGCAAAAAGCGACAACTCTCGGTAACCGAAATGACAAGGAAAATAGAGAGAAAAAGGCAAAACCGTCAACTAAGTGCAACAGGCCAAAACGTTCAAGAGCGAGGTCAGCGCTTCCAAAAAGGTGAGGACAACTCTCTAACGTTCGACGCCGTACAAAAGCTTATCGAAACAGGAAACGACCGGGTCATTGCTGCTTTCGAATCAAAGTTCGCGATCATGGAAAAACGAGTCGAGATCTTGGAAGCCGAAGCCCACGAGAAAGACATAGCAATCCAGAATTTAAGACAGGAACTCGCCTCCGTGAAAAATTATAGCGATGATCTACGTGAGCGCGTTAATGACATCGACATGAACCGTCGCTTATCGAGCTTAGTTTTGACATGCGATGAATTCACCACGAAGAACGGGAATGAGGACATGGTGGGCAAGACTGCGAGTGTACTCAACCATTACTTTCCGGACTTGGGAGTCACAGCAGCCGACATCTCAGTCGCGCACCGCTTGCAAGGCGATAACAAGGTTATCGTCAAGTTTGTGCGGCGCCAGAAGCGTGACGACATTTTCGCAAGGCGATTTGAACTCATGCCGAAACGTGTTGCCGGAGGTAGGACCGAGCCGGGGCCGGCGCAGAATGGTGCCTTGTCTGGTCGACGCATGTCACCTCTTTTCATGGCAGAGTCTTTGATTCCTGAGAAGAGACGTCTGTTCCAGCTGGCCCTCGCTGCGCGGCGGCCAGAGAACGGCTCGAAACTCTTCTCTGTTTTCACCCGCCGGGGCCAAGTTTTCTGCCGCGTGGTTTTCAGGGGTGAGAACATTCGAGTTCGTGACGAGGAACATCTTCACAAATTGCTCGGTGGATCCATTCCTGCTCTGCCGGCTTGGGATTCTGGACATCGTCACGGGCGACGGGGAGCTGCGGGTGAGGCTGGGGCCGCCGGCATGAGATCGGTCAGCGCGGCTGGTTCTTCGTCGGCGATGGAGTCTTCGGGGAGGCGGGAGGTGCCGCGGCCGGCGGCTTGTGTAGCCGGTGCGACTGCTGCTCCCGTATGCGCTGTCTCAGCGGCCCCTGTGAGGGGAGCCGTGACAGCGCCGGGCTCGCCGGCTCCGATGGGCCCGCCCCTCTCGGGCCCGTCTCGCCCCGGCTTGGATGGTCTCCGTCGATCCTGATATGATGCGGCTCGCCGTACGCCCGTAGCTTGTTTTGACTGCGACATCTCTACGTTTCCGGGCGCTGGGGAGCAGCACTAGCTGACAGCTTGGACGGAGGATGACGGCCCTCGGCCGCTTAATTTCGTAGCTGCACGTGCCACCGAGTCAGTATCAGTCGCCACCTTCATCTACGAATGACACCTCGTCTTCAAATAATATAAGTATTCATGCTGCTTGCTCCGATATTAGATAAATCACGTGAAGTTTTTATGTACCTACTATTCTTCAATATTTTCACTAAACACCAATTGCATTTCTGTGTAATCTTGACGCCCAATGACTGGAACATATTTGAAGTAGGGCAATCAGCATGTTGCATTTATTTGAGCGAGAAACCTTAACCATTTTTTCCAATGCTCGATCACTGCAGGTCCTGTTATTTCACGATAAACCATATAGTTAAACTTAAACACCTGATCACAACAATGTGCTATAGCGTACCTATTGAGCATCCTATGTTTCTGCTGTGCTATGGTATGCCGTCAGGGAAGCAAGCAGTTTGCCGGCGCGGTCGGGTGCGTCTGGTGGCTGTGTAGCACTGGGTGGCCTCCTCATACACACCGAAGCAATTAGCTGTTCGAAAAAATGTAAGTCAAGTGCTGATTTTCGTGCCAACCACCGGTCCTGACGGCGGCCGGCGCACCCGGGCGCGCCTGGCCAAGAACAGAAACTGTCATTCTCGCTGTGAGTCGGTAAGAAAAATGATGCGGCAGGAGAAATTATTTCTTGAAGACTGAAATTACAACGCAGAAGTACGTCGTCCGTTGCCTTCGTTTCAATCATATTAACATACCTATAACTCGTACAGTTTTCTATGTCTAGATAAATTACATTGGGAGATTTCTGAAAGGAGCTTGAGACTGTCCAGTGTAAGTCAAAAGAAAACTGTCGAAATCATCGCAGTATGTTACATGCCTTTGGTTTGTATGTGTAATTGCGGATGGAGAATTGAAAAACTGCATTTATTTGATCAGCAATTTTATTGTACAACAAAGCGATGTATTAAGAGGCCCGTGTCCGTGGTCGCTCTCAGAACTAACGTCTCATAGACTCTAGTCCAGGTGGCAGCACCGTACCACCGAACTGACTGTGTCAGTCACTGTTTTTTTGACGCTGAGGATTGATCGGCTGGTGGTCTGCGCAGGAATTCTGGCGGAAGCCGGGGCGTTCGGGTCCGACCGGCAGCAGCCAACAGTTCATTTTGAGCTCAATATATATCCTGTGTCAAACTTGAGGCCTCAAGGAACACAGGATCTCGACAAAAACGATGCAACAGCGGCGGGGCGGCAGCGGGAGGACCCGGACGTTCCTGGAGCTCCATTCTGCTTAATCGGAGAGCACGTAAACCGTGATCTGGTGAACTTATTAATGTAGTTATGGCCGTAACTGCAGTTTGAGCTCTCGCAAGCGTCATGTCGGTATTCATAACTGCTTGTATGTGAGTGTATGTGTATGTTTGTTTTCAGTCACCGGTGGGGCCCCGCACCTATCGGTAGCCGGGTGGACTCTCGGTTGGCCATGGTTCGGCGCACAGGGTTGGGGTGGGGGGTTAGAATGGGGGAGTAGAAAGTGTACTACATGTGTATATGCTGATAAGCGGTTTGTCAGTATTAATTGTTTCGAAAAAATGACCTAATCTATATAAACAAAAACATTGTGTGTAAGGTATTCGTTCCAGGTTTAAAACAAGGGTACCCATCACCGAAGGGCGATAGGTTTAGGATTATTCTTGCGTTTGTGGGCACTTTTAAGCATCACATGGCTAAGCAAACTTATTTGATTGGTATTTTCAACGACCATGCCTGACTTGAAGGTTCTTACTTATAACGTCAGGGGGCTGCGCGATGTGTCGAAAAGGCGTGCAGTCTTTAGATTTCTGCATACGCAGTATCCGAACTATATTTCGATACTTCAAGAAACTCATTCTTGTCCTCGTGATATGCCCTTTTGGCAAGCGGAGTGGGGCTCACAAATATTGTTCTCACATGGCGTAAGTGTTAACGAAAGTGGAGTGTCAGTCCTGGTACCCAGATCCTTTCAGGGGATAGGCACAGTTAAGCTCGGATTCGCGTCGGATGATGGACGACTTATAGTAGCTGATATTGAATATAATAAATGCAAAATTAAGCTAATTGCTGCTTATGCACCGCACAAAAATCAGAATAATCTGCAAGTAGAATTTTTTCATCAGCTAAAAGAAAAAATTCAGATCATGTCCGAGATAGATAAATGTCATATACTCCTTTGTGGGGACTTAAACGTTCACCTAACGTATCGGGACACTTCCAATAAGAACTTTCGCATTACAGCAGCCGCAAAAGCTTTGATTGATTTAATGAAGGAACAAAGCTTAATAGATATTTGGCGAGACAAAAATCCAAACTTGGTGCGATACACTTGGAGGCGACTCAATCCATTGCAGCAATCTAGAATTGATTATATATTAGCAAGTAAACATTTAACAGACAATCATGTCATGAAAGGTATAAATATTAAGCCGTCAATATTGAGTGACCATTCGTTATTAGAGACAGAGATAGAAATTTTTAACTCTGAGCGTGGGCCGGGGCTCTTCCGTTTCCGCAATGATCTTCTCCGAGATGAGCCGTTTGTCGATTTAGCAATGGCAGAAATGGAAAAAGCATCTACAAGATGCGAAGTTTACTCCGAAATTTGTGATTGGGGGTTAAAATTAGAGTTACTTCTAAGTAAAATTAGGGTCATGAGCATTAAAAGATGGAAAGAAATAAACAAACAGAAGCGGTATCAAAATTCAAAGTTTCTAAGGCTTCTAGAGGAATGTGAGGCTAAAATGAACTCGCACACGAGCGTTGAATTATTAGAGGAGTATCAAGAGCTGAAAAGCTTGGTTAATGATATAGAACAAGAAAAGGGCAAACGGGCAATGATTTATTCAGGAGCTAGATGGATTGAAGAGGGCGAAAAGCCTACTGGCTATTTCTTAAACATAAATAAAGTTCGATGTGCCAAAAAGCAAATTAACGTACTACAGTCTAATGAGAACCAGCTTATAACAGGTAACAATGATATCTTAAAGTTTTGCAATAACTACTTCGACCAGCTGTATTCTGGGAGTGCCAAATGTCAAAATGGTAATGATGAATCATTGGTCGAGGAATTTCTGGGCCAAATAGAATGTCCCCGACTCTGTCAAGATGATAGAGACATTTGTGAAGAACCATTCACTAGTGAAGAATGTAAAGTCGCATTGGATTCAATGATGAATAATAAATCCCCATCCGTTTCAGGTTTTTCAAAAGAATTTATACAGTTTTTCTGGCCACATTTGGAAACAATCGTCATGAGTTACCTGAGACAAGTGAAAGAAAATAAACAGTTTTTCGTCACTCAACGAAGAGGGGTGATAACTTTGATTCCGAAACAGGGAGATCAGAAAATGATTAAGAATAAGCGCGCGATATGTTTGCTTGACATTGTGTACAAGATAGCAGCTAAGGTACTGGCAAACAGGATAATGACGGTTATATGTAAGTTAGTTGCACCAGACCAAACAGGTTCTATACGCGGAAGATACATTGGTATGAATATTCGAACAATCGCAGATGTTATCGAGTACTGTGAAACCGATCAATTGAGCGGGATATTGATGGCTCTTGATTTTCAAAACGCCTTTAATACCGTCGAGCATAAATTCATTTATGACGTTTTAGCGAAATTCAATTTTGGACCAAATTTCATTGAATGGGTTAAAATATTGCATACAGATATGGAGTTAACGGTCATTAATAATGGATATACATCCGAATGGTTCAAGCCTTCAAGGGGTCTCCAACAAGGGTGTCCGGCCTCAGCATTACTATTTTGTCTAGTGGTTGAAATACTCGCCATTAAAATCCGCAACACACCATCTATTAAGGGAATTGTAATATCTGAGCAAGAGGTTAAGATATCTCAGTATATTGATGACACGACCCTTTTTCAGAAAGATATAAATTCAGGCAACGAAGCACTAAAAGTCATTCAAGATTTCGGCGTAGTTTCTGGTCTGCAACTTAACTTGTCAAAAAGTCATTTTATGTGGTTAGGCAAAGAGAAGAGTTCCCAACAGTTGATTTGCGGACAAGCACCGATTGTACAGGCCAAAATACTTGGGGTAGAGTTTAGTGCTATATATAAGTGTGAAGAGGAAAAATATGCGTCGCGTTCATATCAGAATACAAAATACTTTGAACCAATGGTCGCAGAGAGACCTATCTTTGAAGGGTAGAATAACAATCGCAAAATCTTTGCTGATATCCCAGTTGATATATATTATTTCGGCTGTGCGAATTGATAATAAGCACTTAGTGGTAATCCAAAGTAAAATCATGAAGTTCATATGGAGAGGACGCCCACCAAAAGTTGCGAGGACTACTCTCTACCAAACTATCGAAAATGGGGGGTTTGAATGTACCCAATGTAGTAAATCTTTACAAAGCTCTGCGCGTATCGTGGATGGGGAAAATCATATCTAACACTGATTCACCTTGTTCTAAAATTTTACAGGTTAGGTTGAAAATTCAGTGTGGGCACATATTGCACATGAACTACGGAGATAAATGGATTAAATCTCAAAATGTGACATTATATTACAAGGAAATGTTGAAATGGCTGAAGGATGTTCTGCCTATTAAAGAGCCACAGAACGGAAAAGACGTGCGAAAACAGTTTCTTTGGAATAATTCAGCAATAAATGTGGGGGGACAATCTCTATTCTGCCGTAGGGTATATGAAAAAGGTTTGATTTGATTGACGATTTTTTGATCACGAAGGGCGGTACATGAGTTTTGAGCGATTTAAAGAGCGCTATCCAGCGGTAAGCGTTGATCCCCTGACCTATTATGCTTGGAATCAAGCGATTCCACTAGAGTGGAGAAGGATGATAACGGGAACTGCAGCGTTGAAACCTGAAGAACGTGAGGTAGGGTATTTGATCAATATAGGAGGGGTAGATGTAAATTTCAAACACATAAAGCCAAAGTTCTTTTCCATTCGATGGCTGGAAGACATAAACCCTAATGCTCAAAGAAAATGGCAAGGTGAAGGAACCAATTTTGGGAAATATTGGCGTAAAATATTTGAAATGCCTTTCAAAATAACCAGTTCAACAAAGCTTCAATCTCTTCAGTTTAGACTAATACATAGATACTTTCCTACCAGACGTTACTTGTGTATTAGAAATGTTGTCCCAGACCCGTTCTGTAGCAACTGTGGCGAAGTTGAGACAACGCAGCATCTTTTCTTGGAATGCGGTGATGCTCGATACTTTTGGGATGCAATGACTTTAAAAATGAATAAAAACCTATCAGCCCCCCACAAGTTCATTCTCAACGCCAATAATGTAATGTTTGGTTCTCTGACGACCTTGGATGTCGTTAACTTCATCGTTCTAATTGCTAAACAATATATTGCTAATCAATATTTCAGTGGTGGTCAAATCAGAATCGACGCTTTTATGAAAATCCTTGCCAAAAATTTCAAAATGGAAGAATATAGTGCAACAAAAAATGGGCAGATTGCCAAGTTTAATCGGAGATGGGCACCCTTTCTTGGAGAACAAGGTCAACTTGTGTTATAAATTATTGAGAAAACCCGAACACTGACAAACTGGACTTGTCTGTTTTGTTTGATACGATGTGGAAAGGAAGGGTTCTTGAACGTGCAGGGAGGTGGGCGGGGGGGGGTGACACATCGATTATCCTGTGCTGACAGAGCGTTTAGTGAATGAAGGACGCAGCAATTTGTTACGACGTGAAGTGATGAGCATCAGCTTTGACGTGTTTTGCTAAATATATGCGAGACTTCGGAAAAAAAGTCATTATCCTTAGTGACATTATCATCATTATCATCACTATTATATCATATTACATCATTATCATTATATTATCATTATATTATCATTACATTATCATTATATTATCATTATCATTATATTACATTATCATATCATCATTATCATCAGTGACTGCTGAAGCAGCAGGAGTTGGGGAAATTTCAACTGATGAAGACCCAGAAAACAGCCAAGGCACTGGAACTAGTGAGGATTCAGAATTTGCTGAGCCAATACCAGGCTGTTCATCAAAACCCAGTACAATAACCTTACACTTTTCACGGTCAGTTGTGACTAGTGAAGAAATTTGCAGCGCTGCAGATCGGTTATCACTCTCTGATAACCAGACTAACGCCATGGTCTCTGCTCTGCTGAAGGCAGGAGGCGCGGATCTTGATGACTTTTTTATATCAACCTCCACTGCAAGACGAAACAGGATAAACATTCGCCAAAACTTGAGCCAAAGTTACATGAATGACTTCATGGAAAGTCCGCCAGATTACTGCACACTACACTGGGATGGCAAACTCGTGAGGGATGTTCTTGGTGAAACATACCCAGTTGAAAGTCTTGCGGTGCTCGTCTCTGGCGCTCCACATTATGAAGAAGGGAAGTTGCTTGGTGTGCCCTTCATAGACAGTTCCACAGGAATCCAGCAGTGCAATGCATCATTGGAGCTAATTGAAACATGGGGTCTCACAGACAAGGTTGTAGGCTTGGTTTTTGATACCACAGCAAGCAACAGTGGCGTCAACAAGGGTGCGGCGAAGTTGATTGAAGAAAAGCTGGACAAAAAAATATTCTACTTCGCCTGTCGCCATCACATATCTGAGGTAATAGTTGGAGGTGCCTGGAAGGCTGTCTTCAGCAAGGTCAAGAGTCCTGACAAACCAATGTTCAGCAATGTGAAAGAGAAGTGGGACATGTTGAATAAGGGATGTCCAAGAGTTCTGGACCCAGTCGAGCAAGACCTAGAACAGAAGAAGGCAACAACAGTTGAAATTGTGAACAGTTTCCTCGAGGAAGCAAGCCCGAGAGCAGATTATAGAGAGGTCGCAGAACTTTGTCTGATCCTCCTCGGTGAGAAACCAGCACGAGGCATCCACTGGGCCAAGCCACTTGCCATTCACCAAGCCCGGTGGATGGCCAGGAATATTTACTCCATGAAAATGTTCCTGTTCTCCAAGGAACTGAAGTACAACAATGACACTATCTTCCATCTCGCGAGGATAAATAGGTTCCTGGCATTGTTCTACACAAGAAATTGGGTGACGGCAACATCTGCTGCTGACGCACCGATCCATGACCTCCAGCTGATGCAGGACATGCTGCAATACAAACAGCATGATCATGAACTAGCGACATCTGTTCTGAAGAAATTGACGAAACACCGCTGGTATCTGACCCAGGAGCTGGTAACATTCACCTTATTCAGCTAGAATGACATCATGACCAAGTCTGCAAAGGAGGAGCTCGCTGTCAAGCTGTCAGACAGAGAAACCTGAAAGTTACAGGAGAGGAAAGCCAGTATTTCCTGTCATCAACGAGGCTACACTTCTCACAGACTTGGTAGGCCCAGAGTCTCACTTCATGTTTGACGCTCTTGGGGTGAAGTGTTACTGGCTCACTGCCCCTGCAGACTCCTGGGGAGAAAATGACAGCTACAAGAAGGCACAGCAGTTTGTGAAGTCAGTAAAAGTGACGAATGATGTGGCTGAGAGAGGAGTTAAACTCATGAGTGACTTCGCGACTCACATGACCACCGACCGAGAACAGAGAAGCTGCTTGCTTCAAGTCGTAGAGTACCACAGAAAGAAATTTGACAGTTTCCGTAAAGCCACATTGAACAAGTAACAATACATGGTTGAGTGTCATCCTATGTGACAGTTTCTTATACAATGATGTGTTATCATACTTCTATGTCATTTTTGTCGTGTCCCATCTAAAGACAAACACCTAATAGTGAATGTGCAAAGATTCATGTACAGCTAATGCACACCATTGTCGTGTCAAGTAGAAAGAAATCAAATATATGAATGGCTGATTGTACCATTGTCTTTACCTTTAGTAAGTTTAACGTGGATCAGAGACGGGTTCAAGGGGGCGGGGGCACCTCTAAAAAATGAGTTTACACTAGGTCTGCAAGCCCACTAAGCGGCCTTGGGTGATAAAGATCGCCTTTTGAGGGGCAAAGTGCGCTCTCTGAGCCTTACCCACCCCTTTCTACAAAATTGTGTGAAAACATTGCATGACTGCGTGGCGTACGAACCGTGTTGACATGGTGGAGAGAAATTTCTGGTTCAGGTCAATATTGAGGTCAACAGAGGTCACAGACTGCCAGAAAGGCTTACAATGGGTATTTTTAGTTTTCCCCCGATACATTCTGACTGAATGAAGCTAGAAAATATATTTTGGTATAATTGAAGTCCCCTCGTCGTGGCGAATCGAATAATGCATAAAATGACTTTCAAAGGTCAATTAGTAAAAATGACCTGACCTTGACCTAAGTCAAGCTTACACCGTGAAATGGTATGGTCATATGTTATTTCAATCAAATCCCTGTGACAAGACAAGCGCAGTGTGAAATAAAAAATGGCCGCTCTATCTCAATTTGGTGATGAGTTATTGCCCTTTGAATATATTACCTCGAGGTGACCTTAGATGACCGCTGAAAGGTCAAACGCTTAAAATAACAACTTGAGAGCCATACACGTATCAAGACTATACGGCAGAAGCAGTAAGAAATTATCATGCCATATTTGGCTTAAAAACCGGCCTGTTGCATTTTTATTCATATCCTTATAATGGGGTGACCTCAAAATTGACCCCATCTTAGGCAAAAAATGATTATTATTATGTGCAGATGTGTAGCCCATGATGTCTGCGTGCTGCTGAAGCAGTTTCAAACTAATCGGTTGACACTTAATCCCTTGGCACCGCATCAAACTCGTGATTTCGGGTTTTGAGGTCGGGTCACGTGACCTTAAATATCTCTGTGACCTGAGATGACCCAACAGAAAAAATTAAGACTTGGGTAGAATGAGAAAAGATACATTAGCTTTCATTTGGCAGCATTTTTTACGCTGTAGCATCATCCTCTAGGAAGGTATAATTGAAACAATGACCAAATATCCCGAATTTAGCAGTGTTTTTTAAAAAAACTTCAACAAAAAAACTATATTGCTTTTGAGGCAGGCATAGCAAAGGCCCAAGAGCAAAATAAAGGCTATATTCCGTTCATTGAGACCTTGGAGAACGGGAAAAGTATCAGTTTGAACACTTTTGAAGACAAAGGTCTAATATGAACATGTCTACCGCCCCAGTCATCGCTAACGTCATAAAATCTTGAAACATACTGCATATTGGCAGACTGCAATATACCGAGAAAGCACACTGGATGGAATATCAGGCGCACAACAGTGTTGGCAACCCTTGGGGCACCGGTTGCCGCCCCTGGGCTCAAAAGCCGTATTTGAAATGCAGCAACTCGAGAACGAAAGGAGTTAGGAACATTAATTTCGCCAGGCTTGTAGCTGGGAAGGTCGTTAATTTGCACAAAGACATTTTGTATTGATAATTTCGATGACTGCGCCACAGGGCCTAAACAAGTATTATTTTCTTGCTTTTCCCAAAAACTTCCAAGCGTCGGTGCGAGCAAGGAAAATTCGAAAATCGCATTTGCGATGCTAGATTCGAAATCAGTCGGTCCGAGAACATTAGAAATCGACAGAACTTAAGGGTGCGTTATCAATGTTAACCCTATGGGAGCATATTTCGTGAAATATCTCGTAAAGTAAGGTGGCCATCGTCGTGATTCTTTCACCAAAAGTAGACAATATGTGTATCTTTACGGCAGTTGATATTTCAAGCGTGACGCATTTCTGGTTTTTGTACAATTTGACTTTCTTTTTCAAATTTCTCAAACTTAAAGTTTGAATAACTTTTTACATAATATGATCATTGAAACAGTGTGAGTGGGCCTATGTTCTAGGAGCCAGTCTCCACAACTCTGTTGTTGTACTTTTTTGAATTTTTGCTTTATAAGAAAGATATTAGAAGCTGAAATTTGAAAGCGTTTTCCAAAAATTCAGGGTAAAAATCGGAAAAACGGAAACAACAGAGTTTTGCGGCTATCTCCTCTATACAATTTCCATACAGAATCAAAACCAAAAAAGGCTCGGCGAAAAAGTTATTTCAAGTTTTATAAAACTTTCCCAATAGATGGCACTGGCAGTACCGGATTCGCATGAGTGGCCGCTGTGGTATGTCTGTTCATTCATGGTTTGGTGAATGGGACGGGAGCAGTGGCACAGCCAGAAATTCATGAAGGTAGTTGATAGCAGAGAATCTGCTGTTTGAAGTCAAAGTGAATACATTCACGAACGCTGATAGGAAATATTGAACAAAAGGAGAGCCTATAGCCTGATCACCCCTTGGCTACGCCACTGGCACACGGACACCTGTTTACCGGCGTGACCGGTTCCTCTGCGCCTCGGGCGCGCGCCAGTCACGTGGCAGCCGACTGAGGACGGGATCCGGCTGCTGAGGCCCTGCTGAGTGGATAAGGACGTCTCCATTGGGCAGTGCCGGATCTAGCCGGTCGGTTGGAGGGGGGGCAAGGCAAAGTCACAACAAACAAAAAAACCTCACACAGTGAAAAATGTTGCCGCAATATAATTTGACCGTAGCTTTTGGGAATGCCCAGAACGAAAGGCAAAAAACCATCACGGGGTGAAAAATATGCGCACAAGATGCTTGTTTTTGCTATCCACGGCCCAATGCTTACACTGAAGTTGACTGGTTCTGTTTGAAGTTTAGAGTTAAGGGAACAAAAATCTCGGTTATGAACTCAAGCGGAGTCGAGGCAAAAAGGAGGTCGATGACTTTGTGGGGGAGGGGAAGGCACAACATAGTTCTACCCGAGCTTGTCCGTTTGGGGGGGTAAATATTTTTTGCCCTCCCCTCTGGATCCGCCACAGCCATAGAGTTTGCATGAACTTTGACTACCGTGTTGTCGAATCAAATATTTGAAATGAGGATATTAAGGAATTGTAAAAAACAATGGGATTCACCCTAATTAATATTACATCATCCCGGTCATCACAACTGGTTCAGTTTTTACCACCCCAACATTCAGTCATCTCCGCAAGGTGTTTTCTTATTGGATTGATGGTCTAGACGAGCGAGAGGTGAGCTACAATGATGTGTCCAGGGTAAAGATCGAGAAAACGAAAACAACAAAGTTTTGTGGCTATCACTTCCATACCATTCCCATACAAAATAAAAATTAAAAAAGGCTGGGCGAAAAAGTTTTTTAAGTTGTATAAAACAGTTTTCAAGTTGTATAATAAAATCTACACTTCTGTCTTTGAAAAACTTCCAAGAATCTAAAACGGTGCATCGCACCTGCTCGTACCAAGAAGTGAAATCTAGCTGCTGATGTTTTATCATTTTAAGTCCGCCTAACAATTTGTTGTCTCTCAAAAACCATGATCAGTGCTCTTACAATTTCCAAACTGAGACGAAAGCATCAGACTTCATCCGACCGATTGTCCAATCATGATTGATGATATTTCGGTAACTTCTGTATTCCATTAACAAGAGAAATAGCTACTTGTCTTGTGAAATAATATCGTGGTAACTAGACGAAAATAGCTAATTCGGGCTTGCAAAAGTCCCCCCCAGAAAAAATACTCGGGAATTTTAGAATGACTAACCGACCGAGGAGACAGAGAGGGGGACAAAAGGTCCGACGGGAGCGTTTATCTCTACAGGGGAGCATCGCTCAGGGGGTGATGTTTTCATCGAAAGCAGTCGAAGTGTAGCCCATAACAAAATTCGAATATTTTAGTGGGACTGATGTTTTAAATCCAAGCAACCATGTATTATTGTTGTGCTATAAAACACAAAATGAAAAAAATAAAGCAATTTGAAATAAGGCAGGAGGAAAAAATTGGAGCAACACTTCTCAGTTATCACACATTTGTATTTACTAAGAGGCAGGGCCGTAGCCAAGATTTCGCTCGAATTCCCTGCGACAGCGCCACAAGAGCCCTGATGGGTAACAAGGGCCCTGCTTGTTACAGAATAGAGTGCTGAAGAGGGCTTGAGAGTGCGCTGTCTGGTATGAAATTTCAAATTTGGCCACAGATCATAGTGGAAGCGAGCCGCGCTTCGCGCGGTCCGTATCCTCAGGGGGCCCTTCGGGCCCCTAAGGGGGGGCAGCTGTCCCTGTTGCCCCCTCCTTGGCTACGCCCCTGCTAAGAGGTCTCAGTAAAACATTAATGGGGCTTTGCGAATTCTACCTATATTTTTGTATTACGATTGCTGTAATATCCCAAATATATGATTAACTAATAAAGCATACACAGCATTATCAGGGGTACTGAGCATCATACTAAGCCGATGGCTACCACATGTTTTGGACCAAAAAACAGTCAATTATGTGCAGACCCTACATTGTCACAATCATGGATGCAGTTTTTTTGCCTATGCAACAATACCGGAAATCATGGATCTGCCGATGTGATCCTTGCTCCAATTGGTCCCATAGATCCGACGGAGTGGAGATAAATCTTCATGACATACAAAGAAGATTCAACACAAAGTCGTGATTTGGGAAATGCAGTCCTGCGTTCACTTCCTTCCTATCGCTCGCTAGCTCACTCCGTCTCATGACCGCATTTCAAGCACGTCCTTTCTTTCAAGTCTTACCTCCTCTTGTGGACCAGTGAGGGTAACTAACAGGCTGTTTTCACAAAATGAGCCTCAGGTGAGACCAGGCAATTTCACTTCCAGCAAAAATGTTTATTTCGTTTTAATGGAATTGTGGGCACAGTAAATTTTTCAGTGTGATTAACTGGCAGCAAAAATAGGCCAGAATCTGGTTAGCTTTCAGTTTTGCAGTGGAAAATGTAGTGCCAGAGTTGGAGGCTGAAGGTCTATGGTCCCCTCACTTTCTGGCCAGTTTCGGCCTGCCTGGCCGAAGCTGGATAGCGCACATTGTTTTTGCAACTGGACAATATGAGCCTTCATGAGTCTACTAACATATGAAATGCTGCTGCATTGGCGTTTTTTAAAATCGATGTGGCTTCATATTTTGCCTATGTTTGTTTAAAAATGAGCGCCCCGCAAATTTTCCATGATATGGTTTATTTTGGACATCCGATCAAAATTTGGTCTTAATCAGGTCACTGTCCGCGTTCGAGAAATCAGCATGAAATAAATTTTGCATAGTTGCAGCTAAAAAAATCGTACCAGAAAGCTACGGGGTGTGTTTTCGAAATAATATTGACAGAATAGACCATTCTTAACACATTTAAAGTACAAATCAAGAATAGGCTGAGCTAATTTGTACCTGATTTGGGTCAAATGGCCTAGTTGACCCAAGACGGCGTTTTTACCGATGTGAGCTGTGTGCAATATCAAGGAGAGACGGGTGACAGGGAACGATCCTGAGGGAGGTTTATGCCGAATTGACCCGCCCGAATCCTTTTCATACCTTTTAGGTACCCAAATAATCGATTTTAGGGGACACCTAGAAATTGATTGGTCTATGATCACTAGAAGCAAAAGCCGCCGCGAGAGATCTGTTCCAACGAGTGAAAACCCCAAAAATTAACCTCCGGGGTCAGCTAAGATCTATGGAAGCCTTCTTCATTTGTTGCTCATCATCCTCCCTCAGCAGGGCAAAACTTCCGACAGCGAGAAAGGTCTAAAATACAACCTTACCAGCAGCCGGAAGATCCGGACTTTTATGGAGATGCCACTGTTACCAGCGCAAGTTTAAATGTGAATAGATTTTGATCCATGGCGTCCACGGAATACACAAAGTGGAACTTCCGACGACTGCTTGATGGAATACTTTTGCTGACAAAGAGCAGAGTGGGAAGGTGACACTCAGAAAAAAGACGCGTTCAGTATGTTGATAATCTTTTGGATTTCGCAGCACTCCATTCTGCAGTGTCTCAAGACTGGTTTTGCATTGGGATAGTGAGTGTAAAATTCACGCTTGCAAATATGGAAGGCGAGTAGAAAGTCCAAACGCTATGATATTGTGGGAGTTAGTTGAAACTCGGTTACAGCCCTTACTAGCCCTTACTCGCGCATTTTTCATCAAATTTGTCTTTCCTTCCACACTAGATGGTTTTATATATACTAGGATTATTGAATTATGCTAAAAAAAATCCCCAGGAAAAGTGTTTGGAAAAGTGAGTTAGAAAAAAATGAAGGGGAAAAAGTGAAGGAAATTCAGGGCGCCTGGGTGTCACACTCTACTAAGCATTCCAGGATTTAGATCATTGTGCCTCCATCGCCATTATCAAGGATGACACTTTCCGTTCAGCGGAATACAAACGGCAGAACACCAGGCTCTACCAATATCAGTAAGACCCATTTCTGGCCACCACGGGCTGGAGTGACAAGATCTTTCAGGGGAAAAGAAAGCAGCGATTGTCCTTTGAGCAGAGTGCTAGCGACGACGACTTCAGGGCAGCGATTAACTCAACTAGTGTGTCCCCGTAGTACACTTCTCATACGGAAAGGCAAGCAATTGTGCGAGTCAGACTTTATTCTGCCAGCACCTGTTATCACCGAGGCTGGTGACTAGGGTATCCTCCCCCGTAGGCGGATCCAGGATTACCGATCGGGGGGGGCGGGCAGCTTCCCGAGGGGCGCCATTTGGACCAGGGGGCTGCCACTTTTGACCGGCAAAACCCATCAGTTGGGCGCAAAATCCTATCGGTTGGCACCGATTTTTGCATCCTGGGGGGACGGAAAGCGACATTTCAGGGGGAGTCTTAACAAAAACGTCACGTTTTTCTTGAAATGAAAATGGAAGGACTGAGGTCAGTTTTGATTCAATTGTCGAGTTTGCCGCACTTGTTTTAGATTTGTCTCTGCGATTAATTTTTTATGATCGGAAAAATATTGGAAGAATATTCTTTATGATACTCCCGTCATGGAACCTCCCTGAAGCTGGTTTCTAAAGATATTGTTATTTTTGGTATTTGTGCATATCTCGTGCATAGCGGGTGGAGATAATTTATTCATCGCAGAATACGTAGAAAAATGTCACACTACTATATAATAATATAATGATAGCCACTAATTCGTACCCGAAATATCTAGTTACTTGTATAAAAACAGGACCGACAGACTCACGAATGCATCTCCACTCAGTGGACCAAACCGACTACCGAAAAGACTGGGCTGACGGCCAACGCCTATGCCTTGGATCACCCAAGCTGATCGAGGTTGCAATGCGGGTATCCAAGCCCGGGAAATCATCACAAAAACGGTCCCGAAGACAGCCACCTCCGGTCCCGAGAGGGAGCCAGGTGGGACCTGGACGGCGGGGACGGTGCAACGGCGCGGGTCATCGCCACAAATCGGCTGTCATCCAAACCGGAATCGCCAGAGCTTCCTTCGGCGATTGGGGCGACTTTAACGAAGCGCCCCCATGTGGATATCTTTATTCGACGGCCGGAACAATCATCATCATCACATTTCAGGGGGGTGCCATCAACCTTTCAGGGGGCGCCATGGCCATTTCAGGGGGCTCCGAGGGTCGATAGAGGGGGCATGTGCCCCTCTTTGCTCCCCTGGATCTGCGTATGATCCTCCCACTTTGGGGCAGCCGTGTGATGACTTGGGTGTCTCGTTCCTTAGTCCATCAGCTTTATCGCATTCAATGTTCCGAATTTTCGACCGGTAAACCCTCTTTGCTCTCGGGGCGTGAAGCCCGATGCAATTATTTGCTGCTGATGTTGCCACTTTGCAGTTTGTTAGCAAAATATCAGTTTATTCTGCTTTTTGCTGTGATGTATACATATATTTTGGTCCACTGACACAGTAACGTGTTTCCTTATCCTTTAGACTCCATAAAAGTCATTTTTGGAACTGTGAATTTCCAGAAAGAGGGTACTTTCTCGCCCAATTGAACTACGGCTTTCCCTGAAATGATTACGATACTCCTTGAAATGGCTAATGACACCCCACTGAAATTTTGCAGGGGAGGTGGTGTTGCATCACCCACTAATACTTGCCGAATATTTCAGGATCGTCGTTCAGGTCTTGAAAATCTATGCGGACTATAGAACATTTATTGCGCGTGTTTTGCACACACGTACCTTTAGCTCCTAACATCAGGGAACTACTGACTCATGACTGGAGGCATATGAGGGTTATTTGGACGTCAGCACACGTATTCACACGAATCTCGCACGGTTCCTCTCCTCATAAAAAAGGTCACACAAACAATTCCAAAATCCAATGGTGGTGATGTGTGGACTCCATTGAATCACATCAGTCTTAATTCTAAGTCAGAGCTGAGGGCCTATCCATAAATTACGTTACATGTATTCTTATAATTTTAACCCCCCCCTCATGGTAATGCTTGCTTACGCCCTGTTGTAACGTCTAAAAAAAACGGTTGCTGACTTCCCGCTCCCCCTTGTTTTTCCTTCTGTACTTTATGGACGGTCTCATATGTTTCGGAGACCATCTTTCGATACTGTCCTAGGTCAGGGCCCATACCTAAAGAAACTGCTTCTAATACATTACAAAGGCTTTGGTTTATATCGACTGATGTGGTCAGAAAGCGTCTGGACGGGATTGAGACAGAACACGTGTTTTGTCGATTACAACACAAACTACCCTATGATCAGAAACACTTCTCGATCACAGTGAGGAAAACTCCGCACATGATCGAGGGATACAACGCCCCCCCCCCATCTCCGAGCATTAGAACAATGTTCCATAATAAATACTTTGGTAAACACATGGAGCTGCGCGCCTCAGGGTTCGGTGGGTGAGCAAGTCAGTGAGTCCCGTACGAACGCACGCCCCTTTCCGTGACCGCCACGGGGCGGGGAATCTCTAAGAAAACCCCAAGGCGATCACAAATGCGGGCACCCGGCCCATGTGTCATGTGTATGTGCGTGTGTGTGTGTTTACACACGCACGGAAAATGACGCACCACCGACGCAAGGCGGGCCGAGCAATAATGCTGAAAATCGATAGCTTTCAAAAGAAGACACTATATGTTTACAAAGTTAGGGCCCTCCGCATAAAGAGGGTATGTTATGTGAATGGGTGGACGACGTTTTTTTATATTTTTTCGGGATGGAAGAAGTCGTTAAATTTCCCTGAGGTTCTTACGGAAAACAGTAAACAAGGATATTACGGAAATATTTCTGATATATTTACCAGGATGGAAAAGGACTAGCTTAGTTTGGGAGGAAGAAAGTGGGTCCACAAGGTTTGGTCACGAAAGTGGACGAAGTAGTCGAGGATCCTACAACTAACTAGCTGCTAACTGACGCAAAGAGCGTAGCCAATCCACAGCCATGCTTGAAATGTCATTTGGCTAGCTTTGGTCCATCCCAGGTGACAGTTGTGCGAGCTGCAACTGCTTTCTTATTTAGAGAAATCAAGACAAAGGTTTTGGCAGTCTGCTCTCGGACAAATACTGGGCCCGCCCCTGCGAGAGCACCTGTTACTGCGACCCGTCTGACCTTGCCCGCAGCGGTTCTTGTTTACCTGAAGGGTCGTAAAGCGTGGAATGCGGAGGCGTACTACGGTTTACAACCAACGTGTCACGTGGGCGGTCTGTGTATCGAAATGAATGAACGAATGACCTGACATCTGTTGTTGGGGAAACAGGGTATTAGTTCTGACGGGTCATGTCGTGTGGTGCATGTGTCGAGGGTAACGCACCCTTAAGGGTGCGTTATCAATGTTAACCCTATGGGAGCATATTTCGTGAAATATCGCGTAAAGTAAGGTGGCCATCGTCGTGATTTTTTCACCAAAAGTAGACAATATGTGTATCTTTACGGCAGTTGATATTTCAAGCGTGACGCATTTCTGGTTTTTGTACAATTTGACTTTCTTTTTCAAATTTCTCAAACTTAAAGTTTGAATAACTTTTTACATAATATGATCATTGAAACAGTGTGAGTGGGCCTATGTTCTAGGAGCCAGTCTCCACAACTCTGTTGTTGTACTTTTTTGAATTTTTGCTTTATAAGAAAGATATTAGAAGCTGAAATTTGAAAGCGTTTTCCAAAAATTCAGGGTAAAAATCGGAAAAACGGAAACAACAGAGTTTTGCGGCTATCTCCCTATACAATTTCCATGCAGAATCAAAACCAAAAAAGGCTCGGCGAAAAAGTTATTTCAAGTTTTATAAAACTTTCCCAATAGATGGCGCTGGCAGTACCAGATTCGCATGAGTCGCCGCTGAGCCAGGTCTGTTCATTCATGATTTGGTGAATGGGACAGGAGCAGTGGCATTACAAGAAATACTTCAAGGTAGTTGATAGCAGAGAAACTGCAGTTAGAAGCCAAAGTAAATATATTCAAAAATTTCGATAGGAAATATTGAACAAAAGGAGAGCCTATAGCCTGATCACCCCTTGGCTACGCCACTGGCACACGGACACCTGTTTACCGGCGTGACCGGTTCCTCTGCGCCTCGGGCGCGCGCCAGTCACGTGGCAGCCGACTGAGGACGGGATCCGGCTGCTGAGGCCCTGCTGAGTGGATAAGGACGTCTCCATTGGGCAGTGCCGGATCTAGCCGGTCGGTTGGAGGGGGGGCAAGGCAAAGTCACAACAAACAAAAAAACCTCACACAGTGAAAAATGTTGCCGCAATATAATTTGACCGTAGCTTTTGGGAATGCCCAGAACGAAAGGCAAAAAAAACCATCACGGGGTGAAAAATATGCGCACAAGATGCTTGTTTTTGCTATCCACGGCCCAATGCTTACACTGAAGTTGACTGGTTCTGTTTGAAGTTTAGAGTTAAGGGAACAAAAATCTCGGTTATGAACTCAAGCGGAGTCGAGGCAAAAAGGAGGTCGATGACTTTGTGGGGGGAGGGGAAGGCACAACATAGTTCTACCCGAGCTTGTCCGTTTGGGGGGGTAAATATTTTTTGCCCTCCCCTCTGGATCCGCCACAGCCATAGAGTTTGCATGAACTTTGACTACCGTGTTGTCGAATCAAATATTTGAAATGAGGATATTAAGGAATTGTAAAAAACAATGGGATTCACCCTAATTAATATTACATCATCCCGGTCATCACAACTGGTTCAGTTTTTACCACCCCAACATTCAGTCATCTCCGCAAGGTGTTTTCTTATTGGATTGATGGTCTAGACGAGCGAGAGGTGAGCTACAATGATGTGTCCAGGGTAAAGATCGAGAAAACGAAAACAACAAAGTTTTGTGGCTATCACTTCCATACCATTCCCATACAAAATAAAAATTAAAAAAGGCTGGGCGAAAAAGTTTTTTTAAGTTGTATAAAACAGTTTTCAAGTTGTATAATAAAATCTACACTTCTGTCTTTGAAAAACTTCCAAGAATCTAAAACGGTGCATCGCACCTGCTCGTACCAAGAAGTGAAATCTAGCTGCTGATGTTTTATCATTTTAAGTCCGCCTAACAATTTGTTGTCTCTCAAAAACCATGATCAGTGCTCTTACAATTTCCAAACTGAGACGAAAGCATCAGACTTCATCCGACCGATTATCCAATCATGATTGATGATATTTCGGTAACTTCTGTATTCCATTAACAAGAGAAATAGCTACTTGTCTTGTGAAATAATATCGTGGTAATTAGACGAAAATAGCTAATTCGGGCTTGCAAACGTCCCCCCCAGGAAAAATACTCGGGAATTTTAGAATGACTAATTGACCGAGGAGACAGAGAGGGGGACAAAAGGTCCGACGGGAGCGTTTATCTCTACAGGGGAGCATCGCTCAGGGGGTGATGTTTTCATCGAAAGCAGTCGAAGTGTAGCCCATAACAAAATTCGAATATTTTAGTGGGACTGATGTTTTAAATCCAAGCAACCATGTATTATTGTTGTGCTATAAAACACAAAATGAATAAAATAAAGCAATTTGAAATAAGGCAGGAGGAAAAAATTGGAGCAACACTTCTCAGTTATCACACATTTGTATTTACTAAGAGGCAGGGCCGTAGCCAGGATTTCGCTCGAATTCCTGCGACAGCGCCACAAGAGCCCTGATGGGTAACAAGGGCCCTGCTTGTTACAGAATAGAGTGCTGAAGAGGGCTTGAGAGTGCGCTGTCTGGTATGAAATTTCAAATTTGGCCACAGATCATAGTGGAAGCGAGCCGCGCTTCGCGCGGTCCGTATCCTCAGGGGGCCCTTCGGGCCCTAAGGGGGGGCAGCTGTCCCTGCTGCCCCCTCCTTGGCTACGCCCCTGCTAAGAGGTCTCAGTAAAACATTAATGGGGCTTTGCGAATTCTACCTATATTTTTTATATTACAATTGCTGTAATATCCCAAATATATGATTAACTAATAAAGCATACACAGCATGATCAGGGGTACTGAGCATCATACTAAGCCGATGGCTACCACATGTTTTGGACCAAAAAACAGTCAATTATGTGCAGACCCTACATTGTCACAATCATGGATGCAGTTTTTTTGCCTATGCAACAATACCGGAAATTATGGATCTGCCGATGTGATCCTTGCTCCAATTGGTCCCATAGATCCGACGGAGTGGAGATAAATCTTCATGACATACAAAGAAGATTCAACACAAAGTCGTGATTTGGGAAATGCAGTCCTGCGTTCACTTCCTTCCTATCGCTCGCTAGCTCACTCCGTCTCATGACCGCATTTCAAGCACGTCCTTTCTTTCAAGTCTTACCTCCTCTTGTGGGCCAGTGAGGGTAACTAACAGGCTGTTTTCACAAAATGAGCCTCAGGTGAGACCAGGCAATTTCACTTCCAGCAAAAATGTTTATTTCGTTTTTAATGGATTTGTGGGCACAGTAAATTTTTCAGTGTGATTAACTGGCAGCAAAAATAGGCCAGAATCTGGTTAGCTTTCAGTTTTGCAGTGGAAAATGTACTGCCAGAGTTGGAGGCTGAAGGTCTATGGTCCCCTCACTTTCTGGCCAGTTTCGGCCTGCCTGGCCGAAGCTGGATAGCGCACATTGTTCTGCAACTGGACAATATGAGCCTTCATGAGTCTACTAACATATGAAATGTTGCTGCATTGGTGTTTTTTAAAATCGATGTGGCTTCATATTTTGCCTATGTTTGTTTAAAAATGAGCGCCCCGCAAATTTTCCATGATATGGTTTATTTTGGACATCCGATCAAAATTTGGTCTTAATCAGGTCACTGTCCGCGTTCGAGAAATCAGCATGAAATAAATTTTGCATAGTTGCAGCTAAAAAAATCGTACCAGAAAGCTACGGGGTGTGTTTTCGAAATAATATTGACAGAATAGACCATTCTTAACACATTTAAAGTACAAATGAAGAATAGGCTGAGCTACTTTGTACCTGATTTGGGTCAAATGGCCTAGTTGACCCAAGACGGCGTTTTTCCCGATGTGAGCTGTGTGCAATATCAAGGAGAGACGGGTGATCCTAGACGCAAAATCCGAGACGCAAAATCCTATCGGTTGGCACCGATTTTTGCATCCTGGGGGGACGGAAAGCGACATTTCAGGGGGAGTCTTGTTAAAGACGTCACGTTTTTCTTGAAATGAAAATGGAAGGACTGAGGTCAGTTTTGATTCAATTGTCGAGTTTGCCGCACTTGTTTTAGATTTGTCTCTGCGATTAATTTTTTATGATCGGAAAAATATTGGAAGAATATTCTTTATGATACTCCCGTCATGGAACCTCCCTGAAGCTGGTTTCTAAAGATATTGTTATTTTTGGTATTTGTGCATATCTCGTGCATAGCGGGTGGAGATAATTTATTCATCGCACAATACGTAGAAAAATGTCACACTACAATATAATAATATAATGATAGCCACTAATTCGTACCCGAAATATCTAGTTACTTGCATAAAAACAGGACCGACAGACTCACGAATGCATCTCCACTCAGTGGACCAAACCGACTACCGAAAAGACTGGGCTGACGGCCAACGCCTATGCCTTGGATCACCCAAGCTGATCGAGGTTGCAATGCGGGTATCCAAGTCCGGGAAATCATCCCGAAAACGGTCCCGAAGACAGCCACCTCCGGTCCCGAGAGGGAGCCAGGTGGGACCTGGACGGCGGGGACGGTGCAACGGCGCGGGTCCTCGCCACAAATCGGCTGTCATCCAAACCGGAATCGCCAGAGCTTCCTTCGGCGATTGGGGCGACTTTAACGAAGCGCCCCCATGTGGATATCTTTATTCGACGGCCGGAACAATCATCATCATCACATTTCAGGGGGTGCCATCAACCTTTCAGGGGGCGCCATGGCCATTTCAGGGGGCTCCGAGGGTCGATAGAGGGGACATGTGCCCCTCTTTGCTCCCCTGGATCTGCGTATGATCCTCCCACTTTGGGGCAGCCATGTGATGACTTGGGTGTCTCATTCCTTAGTCCATCAGCTTTATCGCATTCAATGTTCCGAATTTTCGCCCGGTAAACCCTCTTTACTCTCGGGGCGTGAAGCCCGATGCAATTATTTGCTTCTGATGTTGCCACTTTGCAGTTTGTTAGCAAAATATCAGTTTATTCTGCTTTTTTGCTGTGATGTATACATATATTTTGGTCCACTGACACAGTAACGTGTTTTCTTTATCCTTTAGACTCCATAAAAGTCATTTTTGGAACTGTGAATTTCCAGAAAGAGGGTACTTTCTCGCCCAATTGAACTACGACTTTCCCTGAAATGATTACGATACTCCTTGAAATGGCTAATGACACCCCACTGAAATTTTGCAGGGGAGGTGGTGTTGCATCACCCACTAATACTTGCCGAATATTTCAGGATCGTCGTTCAGGTCTTGAAAATCTATGCGGACTATAGAACATTTATTGCGCGTGTTTTGCACACACGTACCTTTAGCTCCTAACATCAGGGAACTACTGACTCATGACTGGAGGCATGTGAGGGTTATTTGGACGTCAGCACACGTATTCACACGAATCTCTCACGGTTCCTCTCCTCATAAAAAGGTCACACAAACAATTCCAAAATCCAATGGTGATGATGTGTGGACTCCATTGAATCACATCAGTCTTAATTCTAAGTCAGAGCTGAGGGCCTATCCATAAATTACGTTACATGTATTCTTATAATTTTAACCCCCCCCTCATGGTAATACTTGCTTACGCCCTGTTGTAACGTCTAAAAAAACGGTTGCTGACTTTCCGCTCCCCCTTGTTTTTCCTTCTGTACTTTATGGACGGTCTCATATGTTTCGGAGACCATCTTTCGATACTGGTCAGGGCCCATACCTAAAGAAACTGCTTCTAATACATTACAAAGGCTTTGGTTTATATCGAACTGATGTGGTCAGAAAGCGTCTGGACGGGATTGAGACAGAACACGTGTTTTGTCGATTACAACACAAACTACCCTATGATCAGAAACACTTCTCGATCACAGTGAGGAAAACTCCGCACATGATCGAGGGATACAACGCCCCCCCCATCTCCGAGCATCAGAACAATGTTCCATAATAAATACTTTGGTAAACACATGGAGCTGCGCGCCTCAGGGTTCGGTGGGTGAGCAAGTCAGTGAGTCCCGTACGAACACACGCCCCTTTCCGTGACCGCCACGGGGCGGGGAATCTCTAAGAAAACCCCAAGGCGATCACAAATGCGGGCACCCGGCCCATGTGTCATGTGTATGTGCGTGTGTGTGTGTTTACACACGCACGGAAAATGACGCACCACCGACGCAAGGCGGGCCGAGCAATAATGCTGAAAAACGATAGCTTTCAAAAGAAGACACTATATGTTTACAAAGTTAGGGCCCTCCGCATGAAGAGGGTATGTTATGTGAATGGGTGGACGACGTTTTTTATATTTTTTTCGGGATGGAAGAAGTCGTTAAATTTCCCTGAGGTTCTCACGGAAAACAGTAAACAAGGATATTACGGAAATATTTCTGATATACTTACCAGGATGGAAAAGGACTAGCCTAGTTTGGGAGGAAGAAAGTGGGTCCACAAGGTTTGGTCACGACAGTGGACGAAGTAGTCGAGGATCCTACAACTAACTAGCTGCTAACTGACGCAAAGAGCGTAGCCAATCCACAGCCATGCTTGAAATGTCATTTGGCTAGCTTTGGTCCATCCCAGGTGACAGTTGTGCGAGCTGCAACTGCTTTCTTATTTAGAGAAATCAAGACAAAGGTTTTAGCAGTCTGCTCTCGGACAAATACTGGGCCCGCCCCTGCGAGAGCACCTGTTACTGCGACCCGTCTGACCTTGCCCGCAGCGGTTCTTGTTTACCTGAAGGATTGTAAAGCGTGGAATGCGGAGGCGTACTACGGTTTACAACCAACGTGTCACGTGGGCGGTCTGTGTATCGAAATGAATGAACGAATGACCTGACATCTGTTGTTGGGGAAACAGGGTATTAGTTCTGACGGGTCATGTCGTGTGGTGCATGTGTCGAGGGTAACGCACCCTTAAAAGACCACCGATAAAACGACAAAAAGGGTCCTCTTAGTGTAGAGGTTTTGTACCGTCTTCCATCACTGACGCCTCGCGATTGTTGAGCAGAATCACTGAAACCAAGATAAATCTCCCTTAGGGGCCGGGGTGGCCTAGTGGCTTCGTTGCCAGTCTTCGGATCGGATAGCATGGATTAATGTGGGTTCAATCCCCATGGCGGGAAACCGCCTTCCGTGTCCGATCTGACCCGGTAGAGAGGATCCTTAAACACCCACGGCAATACTCCCTGTAATTGGGCAAGTGTGCCTGTTGGGAGTGGCCCTAATAAAATAAAAAATAAAAATAAAATAAAATATTGTCACCTTCAGACTTGCAAGGACAAATCCCGATTGGTATTGTTTCTTTTTTTCTTGGTGGGAGGGGAGGCAGCTCACGACGTTCCAACTGGTTAGGTCATATGGCGTTTGAAAGGACGGGACTGAGGTGCAATTGATACAATGCAATGGTGCAATGGGTGAGACTTAGCTAGACTTGAGCTCGGGCAGGGCGCTAAATCCTGCCTCCTGAACAGTCTCGAGTCAATGTTATTTCGTGGATTGTGAAAACCGCATATATTAGAAAATAGCGTTAACATGCGTGCTGCAAGACCTTTTTCTTTGGATAAAACTTGGCTCAGTACCCATTACCGGCCGCAAGCGTGGCTTTGTGCTGCCTTTACCGTTCAAATTTCAAAAAATTGCAATGCTTTAAAAGGTGAGCGAATGAACAAACCTTGTCCACGGAAGCCTCAACGGCAAGATATTGGACTTAACGCGGCGAGCGTAGGATCGCGTGCCCTAGATGCTCATAAGATAAAAAGCCAGAGAAGAAGAAAAATGCTGTTGAAACTCTCACAGTGCAAAGACAAGCGCCAAGCAAGGATCTGGTGGATTAGGTATTTGGAATATACGCACAAAATTATGTCAAAAACTACACTCAGGGAAAGTAACCACCTGAATGTTATACATAAGCTGAAGCGACGTGTTTGCATTGATGTGGCTATAGAGCGTGGAAGACAACTGGAATTCCAGGGCTCATTTTATATGACTTAAATGCTAACCCCAAAGAGCTGACTAGTTAAATTAAATATCATGATAAACTTTGGATGTGTATTTCATCTTTAATGGGTCTATTCTGGTTTTTCTATTCACACCAATAATGGGTTTAAATGGGGTCTGTATTTCTAAATTTAGGTTTTATGAAATGTGTTGGAAGAAATAGGTTAGGACCACTCGTGCGCCTTTTCATGCGGAACGCCCCTGTTGATTTCGGTTAATCACACGGGTCTCACTCCGCTTCCTCAATGCATGGTGTGTAATTGCGTATATAATCCTCCTGACATGCTAAATCGCGATAATGCAGCCTGTGCGTGAATGTGGCTACCGTAGGTATCGTGGAAGCATAACATTAACCGCCAAAGACGTCGTACAGTCGTTGGCCGCGTTGCCAGGCGTTAGCAGGCGGCCTAGCGTCAATGCAGGCACACTGCCCTGTCGGCGACTGGGCCTCGCCGTGGCTGGCCGGGTGTACCTTCAGGCAGGAGTCATGTCTGCCGCCCTGCTGCTGCTACCGGCTCTGCTGGCCCCGAGCTGGGCCGCGCCGCCCGGCTCAGCTGAGTTCTTCTCTGAGCGGCTGGCGGCCGGGACGCTGCGGCTTCCGCCAACTGCGTACCGCCTGTCGGCTAGCAACTGGACTGAAGCCACCCTGCCGGAGCAGCTGCAGCTGACGACCCTGTCCGACGTACCCGAGGCCACCTGCGGCCACCACTGTCTGCACCGGCCCGCCTGCCTGGGAACGGCCTGGCGACCCAGCGACCGAACCTGCCTGCTCTCCTCGCGACGACCGCTGCCCGCCTGCCTCGTCAACACCACTGAGTGGTGGTCCATCACTGACCGACTCGGCGTGGCCTTCCTGGACGAGCCCTGTGTCCGCGATAAAGACTGCTGGCTGACGGTGCCTCACTCCCGCTGCGTCCTCGGCACGTGCGTCTGTGCTGACGGCTTCAACCGCACGTCAGACGCCGGCTGTGCGCCGGTGGGTGAGCTAGTACCAGCCGTGGGGGACGTCCCGAGGCCGCCAGTCTGCTGGAGGAGGCGTCAGCCGCCGATCTGCCCGCCTGCCGTCAGCTGTGCCGCCACCAGCCGCTCTGCCTGGCTCTGGAGTTCTCCGCTGACGCGTCCACCTGCCGTCTCTTCATCGACGGCGTGTCCAACAACGTGACTGAAGCCGATGCCGCCTTTGTGACGGAGGTCATGCTGCTCTCCGTCCTGCCGGCGGTTCCGCCGGAAGGTTTCACGGAGGTTGGTGGTATCTGGTTCAAGCCGGGTTGGCGTGAGACCTACTATATTGCTTCCCAGAAGTGTGCAATCAGTGGTAGCATTCTGTGGCCTGGTCGCAATGTCAGCGGGCAGCGTGAGGCCCTCGTGGAAGCCGGAGTCTGGAACGGAGGCAGCATCTGGATTGGCCTGGACGACCTTCTTGAGGAGGGCGTATTCAGACACTCGGATGGACTGCTGCAGGATGACCACACTCAGTGGATCCGTAACGAGCCTAACGATGCCGGCGGCCGGGAGGACTGTGGGCAAATTGTTTCTGGCAGAGGTTGGAATGACAAAGCATGCTCTCATACGCTGCCATACCTATGCCAGTACCTGGGCCAGAACGTGGCCCTTGGTCGGCCGGCGCGGGCGAACTGGCACGGAACCTCCCGCGTCGGCAACGATGGAAGCTTGACCACCCGCGTGTGGTCTTGGTCAACTCCTTTCAGGCGGTATGTGATTGAGCTGGAGGGCGTTCACCAGGTGACGGGTGTGATTCTTGTAGTGGCCAATAGTCGGCTGGAGGGAGTGGAGGTTTGGGTCAGCTCCCAGCGAGGCCGCGCCACGCCGGAGGTGGCTGCCCTCTGCGCTCGCCGCACCGGCCGGTTCATGATGCCGGAGACCACCAGCCTGCTCACCTGCAGCGCGCCCCTGCAGGGCAGATTCGTACACTTGGTCTTCAAAAATGTGTGGTTTGATTTGCGGGAGATTGCTGTGCTGGGCACGCCCCTCGCGCCTTACCATGTTCCTTCGCCAGGAGCAGCAGCCAGTGCTTAAAAGGATAAAACCACCTTCTTTTCCCTACCGAACAGCGGTATCAGTTTTAAGACGATAATGTGGTTCTGAATAATTTTGTTCTTTTGCTGTTTTTCTGTTTAAGTGTATAGTTTATCCTCTGAAAAAAGAAGATGAAAATATATGTTTTTTGAGGTTTTCTACCAAGAAACAAAAGTGACGAATCGAACTTGCATCAGTTTTCATTAACTATTTTCCATTTTATTGAACTGAAGAAAACTTGTCGAATCTGGCCCCATTGACAGAAACATAGCTGTAAACAATCGATGTTACGGACTAAAGCAGCCTTTGGTTGAATACACGAGTTTGCAGTGTATCATGTAGTGCACGATACGGAGACGGGATATAAAGGGGGATCAATGCCAGTGGCCTACCGAGGGGGTTGGGCAACAGGGGGTACGACCCCCCTCCCGTCTTTGGCGCGCTGTAGGCTTTTCTGTCGGGAAGCGACGCCCATCCCTCACCCCGCGGTGGTCTAAAAGTAACCAACCTCAATAAGGCTGGAGCTGCACTCCAAGACTCATTATTTGATACGTCGTTAGTTTGCACACGCAAAATTGTGGATTTCAGAAGATAAATATCGCCCCGTGCTTTTGTGAGAAAGTTTACATGCCGGCTGCGTCGCCGGCTAATGTATTCCCTATTATTGTTGAATCGCTAGTGATCATGCTGTTCTTTACTGTTATAAATCATACACCCAACGTCTGGTTTATTGAACTGTAGCATAGATATCTACTATATGTAGAGAGGACAGCACACCGTTGTGAATGCCAAAATTGAATGTTTTGTTAGTACAAATATGGGCCTCTGTGGGGAAGCTCGGGACTGGTTACTGAACCACCTCTCTGCTAATACTTTTTGGGGCTGATCGACGCACCAACTGCCAGGGTCATATGGCGTGGCCAACTCTTTCCCTGTTGGAAGGGTTTCTCGGGAGCCAGCTTGCTCATTGTTCAGAGAAGCCGCCGGGCCTTGAACGCGGGTCGGCTGCGTGGCAGCCAGCCTCACTGACCACTCCACTACCGCGCCCACACCTATCTGCTAATCGTATCAATTTAATTCAATTCAATTAATTCACCAACAGGTTGCCATGGCAACGATCTAATGTGCCACAAATCCTTGCTATGAACTATACCTTTCCATGCGAAAATTATTTAGTCGTTAGCTAAATAAAAAGCTCTCTGAAGCTATCATGTTCTTCACCAATTAACCTGGCCAATATTTGTACTAACAAAACTTTAAAAATAAATTTTAGCGTTGGGATATTGCTGTTTTGTTCAGGATGTCCTCTCTAGTTATAGTAGATCTCTATGGACTGTATTCATTCTATCCCTCCGTTCACTTCACAAGTAAATTTTTATTGACACGGCACTCGTAACTTAGAACTCGCTGCCACCGCTAAAAGGCGGTGAGGCCCCCCCTCTCGATAGCGCTCGTCCTTAAGTGAGCCCCACATCACATACGTCGAAAGCGTGACTAAGACTACTCCAAAAGGCATAGCTTCACGGCGGGTCTGATGAAAGTGCCGTTTTTAGCTTTCAGTTCAACGGAATGGACGCGTTGGTCAAACTCGGGCGATGTGCCACATTTAGTCGCCAGTCGATGTCGCCGCATTTAGTCGCCGGTCGTTTTCGCCGCATTTAGTCGCCGGTCGATGTCACCGTATTTAGTCGCCGGTCGATGTCACTGCATTTAGTCGCCGGTCGTTTTCGCCGCATTTAGTCGCCAGTCGATGTCGCCGCATTTAGTCGCCGGTCGATGTCGCCGCATTTAGCCGCCGGGCGATCCGGTTGATGTCGCCACATTTAGCCGCCAGTCGATGTCGCCGCATTTAGTCGCCGGGCGATCCGGGTGATGTCGCCGCAATTTAGCGGTGGCAAAGAGGTCTTAGTTACAAGCGCTGCGCCGATGAAAATTTCCTTGTGAAGTCAAAGGAAAATATATGATTACTACAGTCGAAGGGCCCAGCCGTTCGGCTTATAGGTAATATATAATCGTAAAAAACTGGTTGCACCAGATCATCTGGATTCTAGATCGAGTGGTAACGTCATAATGCCACAATCGGGACTGTATGTGAATGGTCAGCTCACATGAAGGTCTGAGGTCTTGATTCAAGGTCTAACTAGAATTTTCATGATCATGACCCCGCTAGTTTTGATCAGATGACGTCACTATGTATGAAACATTATTTTGTGACGTCATAGTTCAGGTTATTTAATGTTAAGGTCAACATCAAAGGTTACGGGCAAGGGTTAAGTCATTGTTACCCGACCAGCTGCCGGTATAGTGCTATTGATAGTGTACATACATTGTAAGGAATATGTCATCTTGTTTCGGTTTGTCCCCGTTGGTGGGGTTAGTGTCCCGCTCCTCCACCTGGTCGCACAGCCATCTCCCCTCTCCCCGCAGCGCAAATCATCATAAGGCACGAGGCTTTTTGTTCTAGGAAAATGATAGGCTATCTCATGATCGCGATCTACCAGTAAGGAGGCCACTGAACAGCAGGGTTAGCAGTCCTCCTGCACAACCTAATTTTAAAACAATGAAGTGAACATGAGGCGTAGGCACATGACCACTGGCAGGAATAGTGGCGACACTACTCCTACTAACGCCGTACAGTGAGACGACACACTCGCCGGGGACTTTGTGATATTGCGACATTGTGACCTACCTCATAGGTCAACGGCCTTAACACGCGCATTGACGGGGGCGGGTACCCGCCCCTCCCCTCGGGTTTTTCGGAGATAGCAGAAAACGGCGGCGCGTAGCTTCGCCGTACTTGGTATACCTTTTCCCTCATCATTTTTACAACTTCTGTGAAAATTTTAAGGTTAGGTCATGTCAGGCCAGGTCACCAGTACAGGTCAAGTGACCTGACCTCAAAAAACGTTTAAGATAGCATAAGTCGGAGCAGGGTGAACTTATCCGATTGAAACTCATATCACATAATGGCCCCACTGAGTTCTGTAAAATATAATCCGGTATTTTAGATATCGATGGGCTAAGGTCAGGTACGAGGCATGACGAGGCACCTATCCATTGGAAATACATGGGAAAATGGTTTTTACGGAATAACTAAGTAACGGATCTTGATAGAACATTTATTCTAGCTGCATTAGACTCGCCTGGGCTTTGCGGTTCTAATGATATGCTTTTTATATAATTTTACCTTGACCTGACCTCAGGTCAGGTCAAATCCTTGATTTGACCTAGCAAGGACAAATTATATATCATTCGATTCGGCTTGCTGAGAAGATTCATATGGTGTAAGTCGTTTTACTCTATCTTTACTTGTTCAGATCTAATGGCCGAAAAACTTAATTTACATGTTATCCCTATGACGGCATGTTTTGACCTCTCGTGACCTTAAATGTGGCCTGACAAAAAAATTGTCCAAATGTTTTCGATGGAGAAGTGGATGGGCAACCCAACGTCGTTTACCGTTTTTTGCTACCTACCGTGGTTCTCGAGATCTTAGGGGGCGGGTAACCGCCCCCGTCAATGCGAAGGTTACTCAGACCCCCGTCAATGCGAAGATGGCTCAGCCCCCGTCAATGCGCGTGTTAAGTGATCTTGGCGGAAACATTTAAGCGAAAGCTGTATGGGACGTTCCCTCTCTGTATGTATTTAGTCAGTGGTAAGGGTATTATCCACTGTTTCTGTAAAATCATAGAGACAGAGGTACTCCTGAAAACGGTTAATAACCAAATTTGAGATCTCGTTTAACCTTGAAGAGTTTAACCAAGGTCAATGAAAACTTGCTATAGTGTATATTATCATAGCCTTTACAAACCTCTTAGTTGGGTGTTTTCCTAACCGTCTGTTTTTTAGATCTCAAGGGGACTTTTACCACCCCATCCTCCCCGCGTTGACGCCAGACTTCTATACACTGCTCGTGTTAAGGTCAGACCAATTGGGGGGCCGCCAAATTGCATCATGAGGCGCCGATTCTCACATTCTAGGCTCGGTGTGAAATATTGAATTGATTAAAAGTGTTATGCTCAAAATTGTTGAACTTTCGAAAACCAATTTTTAAACCATGCTGGTCATATTATATAAATGGTTCCAAAAATATACATTTTGCACCGTTTCGTTTATTTTTGGTGGCATTTAAGCGCGTTGAAAACACCCTTGCACCGCGACTTTGCAAAACGTTCCGAGACTAAACTAAAAACCAGTTCCTCAGATCGCATTAAACATCGGATAGGTGAATTTAGAGCACCTGATAACCCCCTATTCCAATCAGTAAGACAATCTGTTGGGTTGGGTGCTGCTCCGCTCTTCCCACTGTCTATCTCTCGTGGAATGCTCCAGAAAGCTGAGGGTCACCGCCACGCCGCACAGTATCCGCCAGGTGGCTCACTAGTGGCGCCGGCCCATCGAGCGCGACAGCCGGCTTCCATTGAGCAGCGACCCTGGCTCTCGGATACCGGCAAACCCTGTGTAGTGTCGCGGGCTGGGTTTTCCATCAGGACGGTTCTCGTCCCGGTCCACTAGTAGCCGAGTAGCCACTTAGCATGAATTCAATGCATGTGATAATTTTGTCAGGTACGCAGAGGTCAAGCCAAATTGTGGCAATAGCACCAGTCCAGGAGCGTAGCCAAGGGGGCGGCAGGGACAGCCGCCGCCCCCCCCCCTGAGGGCCCGCAGGGGCCCTCTGAGAGCACGGGCCGCGCGAAGCGTGGCTCACCCGCACTATGCTCTGTCGCCAAATTTGAAATTCCATACCAGACAGGGCCCTCTTAAGCCCTCTTCAGCACTCTATTCTGTAACAAGCAGGGCCCGTTTTACCCATCAGGGCCTTTTTTGCGCTGTGGCAGGGGCCCTTTTCGGGCCCCCAACCTGGGCGAAATCCTGGCCACGCCCCTGCACCAGTCGAACATAAAATATGTTATCACAGTTTATCAACGCTTCATATGGCCTACATCTGTTGGTCACGGCCAAGACAACAAATGATGGTATATTGCACGCTGAATACAAAGGTATACCTGGTTAAATAACTTAAACCACAACTTGTCTCTTCAATAGACTCAGGAGTCGCAGTTCCGAGCGGGCCAAGTAAACGTGTTTATTCTCTTTGAGCTTTCGGGTGTTATTAATTTAAATTGCAGTTTCGAGCGGGCCAAGTAAACGTGTTTATTCTCTTTGAGCTTTGGTCAGTTATTGATTTTAATTGGAGTGCTGTTTTATGGCTCCTAAGAAAGAGTGTACTCCACTTGTCCTGCGCATACATGGACAACATTTATATTGATTCAAGTTCTTAAAAGGCCTGGCAAAGAATAGTTTAACTTGCAGTCCCCATTTACCCATCCCTGACCTCTGAAGTGGCAGCAGGCCCTTGTTTGGTTCAGTTATAGGTGCTTGGAAGAAAGCTGTTTTCATTTTTTTATATTTATAAACTACGGACACTCGCATTGACAAAATAATCAATTTGATGATTATGGTCAATACATGGTAGAACTAGAACTAGAATATGAAAAGGCATGGGAATGTGTTCACAGTTCATGTAACGGAAAGCAGTAGTTTCGATGAAGCTGAAAAGTGACTTAAAACTAGTCTCTCTTGAACAAAGTTTCCACTTAAAACGAGGCCCCTTCTACCCAGCCCACCTTCCCTCCAAGAGCAAGGGCCGGTCGTCCTGTGACGTCACAAGCCCACAAATCCAGGCTGTTTCAAGGGTGTATCAATACTATCCAGAGTATTCCAAAAGACAACCATATAAAAAACAGTATAATTTATTTGTATATTTGGAGCTCAGTTGAATTCCTTGTGTTCTCTCGCATTTGCGAGCGAGCATCACAAGATTTGGAAAGTTTTCAGCAGGTCCAGCGGTAGTAAAATCACTTCACGCCTTTGTGACGTCACTCAGGTGTGAAGGAATGGGACGCTCCCAACGGGTGCACGTGTCCAATTACAGGGATATTGGCTTGAGTGTTTAAGGATCCTCCCCACCAGATCAGATCGGACATTGAAGGCGGTTTCCCGCCGTGGGGATTGAACCCACCTTAGCTCATGCTGCCCGATCTAAAGACGGCAATAAAGCCACTAGGCCGCCTAGCCTCCGGTCCAGGCTTTGATTAGGCCTCAACTGGGTTATACTGGCTTATGAGCTCATTACTTGTTTTTATAGATAGTATTTTATGGTCTTCTGCCCAATTTTTTGGCAGTCCTACCTTAGTTTTACTTCGTTTCTATTTATCATGGGCCTCAAAATATTCGGAATCGGATGGTGCCTAAAAATGTTTCTAACTCAAATCTGTCAGATGCTAGAGCCCAATTTCGTATTTCTCATTATTTATGGATTTATTATTTATTCATTTATTTTCAAATCGTGTCAAAATTTGAGCGGATTTGGAGTTAAGTTGATGGAATTGAAGCTTGATTCCGAGTTGAGTCGGCTCACTGAACTGTGGATGATGAGTTGAGTCGGAGTTGAGTCAACTGCTCTCAGCACGCGAGTTAAGTTAAGCCGACTTTGCAACATTGTGAACCGCACAACTCTGATAGCTGGGGCTGTCCGTTCCCCCTTCCTTGCACGGCCTGAATCCGGTGGCAAGGTGTGCGCGGCAGGTATCTAGGGAATTGGTTACATCCAATCATGAGCCGACTAAGTGGGGAATTTAATCATCGGCATTTGCAACCGTTGGCCGCGTTGCTAGGCGCTGGCAGGCGGCCACGCGTCAACGCAGGTACACTGCCCTGTCGGCGACTGGGCCTCGCCGTGGCTGGCCGGGTGTACCTTCAGGCAGGAGTCATGTCTGCCGCCCTGCTGCTGCTACCGGCTCTGCTGGCCCCGAGCTGGGCCGCGCCGCCCGGCTCGGCTGAGTTCTTCTCTGAGCGGCTGGCGGCCGGGACGCTGCGGCTCCCGCCAACTGCGTACCGCCTGTCGGCTAGCAACTGGACTGAAGCCACCCTGCCGGAGCAGCTGCAGCTGACGACCCTGTCCGACGTACCCGAGGCCACCTGCGGCCACCACTGTCTGCACCGGCCCGCCTGCCTGGGAACGGCCTGGCGACCCAGCGACCGAACCTGCCTGCTCTCCTCGCGACGACCGCTGCCCGCCCGCCTCGTCAACACCACTGAGTGGTGGTCCATCACTGACCGACTCGGCGTGGCCTTCCTGGACGAGCCCTGTGTCCGCGATAAAGACTGCTGGCTGACGGTGCCTCACTCCCGCTGCGTTCTCGGCACGTGCGTCTGTGGTGACGGCTTCAACCGCACGTCAGACGCCGGCTGTGCGCCGGTGGGTGAGCTAGTACCAGCCGTGGGGGGACGTCCCGAGGCCGCCAGTCTGCTGGAGGAGGCGTCAGCCGCCGATCTGCCTGCCTGCCGTCAGCTGTGCCGCCACCAGCCGCTCTGCCTGGCTCTGGAGTTCTCCGCTGACGCGTCCACCTGCCGTCTCTTCATCGACGGCGTGTCCAACAACGTGACTGAAGCCGATGCCGCCTTTGTGACGGAGGTCATGCTGCTCTCCGTCCTGCCGGCGGTTCCGCCGGAAGGTTTCACGGAAGTCGATGGTGTCTGGTTCAAGCCGGGTGGGCGCGAGACCTACTATATTGCTTCCCAGAAGTGTGCAATCAGTGGTGGCATTCTGTGGCCTGGTCGCAATGTCAGCGGGCGGCGTGAGGCCCTCGTGGAAGCCGGAGTCTGGAACGGAGGCAGCATCTGGATTGGCCTGGACGACCTTCTTGAGGAGGGCGTGTTCAGACACTCGGATGGACTGCTGCAGGATGACCACACTCAGTGGATCCGTAACGAGCCTAACGATGCCGGCGGCCGGGAGGACTGTGGGCAAATTGTTTCTGGCAGAGGTTGGAATGACAAAGCATGCTCTCATACGCTGCCATACCTATGTCAGTACCTGGGCCAGAACGTGGCCCTTGGTCGGCCGGCGCGGGCGAACTGGCACGGAACCTCCCGCGTCGGCAACGATGGAAGCTTGACCACCCGCGTGTGGGCTTGGTCAACTCCTTTCAGGCGGTATGTGATTGAGCTGGAGGGCGTTCACCAGGTGACGGGTGTGATTCTTGTAGTGGCCAATAGTCGGCTGGAGGGAGTGGAGGTTTGGGTCAGCTCCCAGCGAGGCCGCGCCACGCCGGAGGTGGCTGCCCTCTGCGCTCGCCGCACCGGCCGGTTCATGATGCCGGAGACCACCAGCCTGCTCACCTGCAGCGCGCCCTGCAGGGCAGATTCGTACACTTGGTCTTCAAAAATGTGTGGTTTGATTTGCGGGAGATTGCCGTGCTGGGCACGCCCCTTCGCGCCTTACCATGTTCCTTCGCCAGGAGCAGCAGTCAGTGCTTAAAAGGATAAAACCACCTTCTTTTCCCTACCGAACAGCGGTATCAGTTTTAAGGCGATAATGTGGCTCTGAATAATTTTTTTCTTTTGATGTTTTTCTGTTTAAGTGTATAGCTTATCCCCTGAAAAAGATGAAATTATATGTTTTTGAGGTGTTCTACTGAGAAACAAAAGTGACGAATCGAACTTGCATCAGTTTTCTTTAACTATTTTCCATTTTATTGAACTGAAGAAAACTTGTAGAATCTGGTCCCAATTGACAGAAACATAGCTGTAAACAATCGATGTTACGGACTAAAGCAGCCTTTGGTTGAATACACGAGTTTGCAGTGTATCATGTAGTGCACGATACGGAGACGGGATATAAAGGGGGGATCAATGCCAGTGGCCTACCGAGGGGTTGGGCAACAGGGGGTACGACGCCCCCGCCCCCCGGCTTTGGCGCGCTGTAGGCTTTTCTGTCGGGAAGCGACGCCCATCCCTCACCCCGCGGTGGTCTAAAAGTAACCAACCTCAATAAGGCTGGAGCTGCACTCCAAGACTCATTATTTGATACGTCGTTAGTTTGCACACGCAAAATTGTGGATTTCAGAAGATGAATATCGCCCCGTGCTTTTGTGAGAAAGTTTACATGCCGGCTGCGTCGCCGGCTAATGTATTCCCTATTATTGTTGAATCGCTAGTGATAATGCTGTTCTTTACTGTTATAAATCATACACCCAACGTCTGGTTTATTGAACTGTAGCATAGATATCTACTATATCTAGAGAGGACAGCACACCGTTGTGAATGCCAAAATTGAATGTTTTGTTAGTACAAATATGGGCCTCTGTGGGGAAGCTCGGGACTGGTTACTGAACCACCTCTCTGCTAATACTTTTTTGGGGCTGATCGACGCACCAACTGCCAGGGTCATATGGCGTGGCCAACTCTTTCCCTGTTGGAAGGGTTTCTCGGGAGCCAGCTTGCTCATTGTTCAGAGAAGCCGCCGGGCCTTGAACGCGGGTCGGCTGCGTGGCAGCCAGCCTCACTGACCACTCCACTACCGCGCCCACACCTATCTGCTAATCGTATCAATTTAATTCAATTCAATTAATTCAACAAAAGGTTGCCATGACAACGATCTAATGTGCCACAAATCCTCGCAATGAAACATGCCTTTCAATTCGAATATTATTTAGTCGTTAGCTAAATAAAAAAGCTCTTTCTGAAGCTATCACGTTATTCACCAATTAACCTGGCCAATATTTGTACTAACAAAACTTTAAAAATAAAGTTTGGCGTTGGGATATTGCTGTTTTGTTCAGGATGTCCTCTCTAGTTATAGAAGATCTCTATGGACTGTATTCATTCTATCCCTCCGTTCACTTCACAAGTAAATTTTTATCGACACGGCACTCGTAACTTAGAACCCGCTGCCACCGCTAAAAGGCGGTGAGGCTCCCCCCTCTCGATAGCGCTCGTCCTTATATGAGCCCCACATCACATACGTCGAAAGCGTGACTAAGACTACTCCAAAAGGCATAGCTTCACGGCGGGTCTGATGAAAGTGCCGTTTTTAGCTTCCAGTTCAACGGAATGGACGCGTTGGTCAAACTCGGGCGATGTCGCCACATTTAGTCGCCGGGCGATGTCGCCGCATTTAGTCGCCGGTCGTTGTCGCCCCATTTAGTCGCCGGTCGATGTCGCCACATTTAGTCGCCGGTCGATGTCGCCGCATTTAGCCGCCGGTCGTTGTCGCCGCATTTAGTCGCCGGGCGATGTCGCCGCATTTAGTCGCCGGTCGATGTCGCCGCATTTAGTCGCCGGTCGATGTCGCCGCATTTAGTCGCCGGTCGTTGTCGCCCCATTTAGTCGCCGGTCGATGTCGCCACATTTAGTCGCCGGTCGATGTCGACCACTTTAGCCGCCGGTCGTTGTCGCCGCATTTAGTCGCCGGGCGATGTCGCCGCATTTAGCCGCCGGTCGATGTCGCCGCATTTAGTCGCCGGTCGTTGTCGCCGCATTTAGTCGCCGGTGTTTGTCGCCGCATTTAGTCGCCGGTCGATGTCGCCACATTTAGCCGCCAGTCGATGTCGCCGCATTTAGTCGCCGGGCGATGTCGCCGCATTTAGTCGCCGGTCGATGTCACCGCATTTAGTCGCCGGTCGTTGTCGCCAAATTTAGTTGCCGGTCGTTGTCGCCGCATTTAGTCGCCGGGCGATGTCGCCGCATTTAGTCGCCGGTCGATGTCGCCGCATTTAGTCGCCGGTCGTTGTCGCCGCATTTAGTCGCCGGTGTTTGTCGCCGCATTTAGTCGCCGGTCGATGTCGCCACATTTAGCCGCCAGTCGATGTCGCCGCATTTAGTCGCCGGGCGATGTCGCCGCATTTAGTCGCCGGTCGATGTCACCGCATTTAATCGCCGGTCGTTGTCGCCAAATTTAGTTGCCGGTCGTTGTCGCCGCATTTAGTCGCCGGGCGATCCGGTTGATGTCGCCACATTTAGCCGCCAGTCGATGTCGCCGCATTTAGTCGCCGGTTTCCCCGGGGCCGGTGATGTCGCCGCATTTAGTCTCGCGATCCGGGCGATGTCGCCGCAATTTAGCGGTGGCAAAGAGGTCTTAGTTACAAGCGCTGCGCCGATGAAAATTTCCTTGTGAAGTCAAAGGAAAATATATGATTATTACAGTCGAAGGGCCCAGCCAATCGGCTTATAGGTAATATATAATCGTAAAAAACTGGTTGCACCAGATCATCTGGATTCTAGATCTAGTGGTAACGTCATGATGCCACAATCGGGACTATATGTGAATGGTCAGCTCACATGAAGGTCTGAGGTCTTGATTCAAGGTCTAACTAGAATTTTCATGATCATGACCCCGCTAGTTTTGATTAGATGACGTCACTATGTATGAAACATTATTTTGTGACGTCATAGTTCAGGTTATTTAATGTTAAGGTCAACATCAAAGGTTACGGGCAAGGGTTAAGCCATTGTTACCCGACCAGCTGCCGGTATAGTGCTATTGATAGTGTACATACATTGTAAGGAATATGTCATCTTGTTTCGGTTTGTCCCCGTTGGTGGGGTTAGTGTCCCGCTCCTCCACCTGGTCGCACAGCCATCCCCCCTCTCCCCGCAGCGCAAATCATCATAAGGCATGAGGCTTTTTGTTCTAGGAAAATGATAGGCTATCTCATGATCGAGATGTACCAGTAAGGAGGCCACTGGACAGCAGGGTCAGCAGTCTTCCTGCACAACCTAATTTCAAAACAATGAAGTGAACATGAGGCGTAGGCACATGACCACTGGCAGGAATAGTGGCGACATCTACTCCTACTAACGCCGTATAGTGGGACAACACACTCGCCGGGAACTTTGTGATATTGCGACATTGTGACCTACTTCATAGGTCAACGGCCTTAACACGCGCATTGACGGGGGCGGGTACCCGCCCCTCCCCTCGGGTTTTTCGGAGATAGCAGAAAACGGCGGCGCGTAGCGTCGCCGTACTTGGTATACCTTTTCCTTCATCATTTTTATAACTTCTGTGAAAATTTTAAGGTTAGGTCATGTCAGGCCAGGTCACCAGTACAGGTCAAGTGACCTGACCTCAAAAAACGTTTAAGATAGCATAAGTCGGAGCAGGGTGAACTTATCCGATTGAAACTCATATCACATAATGGCCCCACTGAGTTCTATAAAATATAATCCGGTATTTTAGATATCGATGGGCTAAGGTCAGGTACGAGGCATGCCCTCTCCATTGGAAATACATGGGAAAATGGTTTTTACGGAATAACTCAGTAACGGATGTTGATAGAACATTTATTTTAGCTGCATTAGACTCGCCTGGGCTTTGTGGTTCTAATGATATGCTTTTTATATAATTTTACCTTGACCTGACCTCAGGTCAGGTCAAATCCTTGATTTGACCTAGCAAGGACAAATTATATATCATTCGATTCGGCTTGCTGAGAAGATTCATATGGTGTAAGTCGTTTTGCTCTATCTTTACTTGTTCAGATCTAATGGCCGAAAAACTTAATTTACATGTTATCCCTATGACGGCATGTTTTGACCTCTCGTGACCTTAAATGTGGCCTGACAAAAAAATGGTCCAAATGTTTTCGATGGAGAAGTGGATGGGCAACCCAACGTCGTTTACTGTTTTTCGCTACCTACCGTGGTTCTCGAGAACTTAGGGGGCGGGTAACCGCCCCCCGTCAATGCGAAGGTTACTCAGACCCCCGTCAATGCGAAGGTGGCTCAGCCCCCGTCAATGCGCGTGTTAAGTTATCTTGGCGGAAACATTTAAGCGAAAGCTGTATGGGACGTTCCCTCTCTGTATGGATTTAGTCAGTGGTCAGGGTATTATCCACTTTTTCTGTAAAATCATAGAGACAGAGCTCCTGAAAACGGTTAATAACCAAATTTGAGATCTCGTTTAACCTTGAAGAGTTTAACCAAGGTCAATGAAAACTTGCTATAATGTATATTATCATAGCCTTTACAAACCTCCCAGTTGGGTGTTTTCCTAACCGTCTGTTTTTTAGATCTCAAGGGGACTTTTACCACCCCATCCTCCCCGCGTTGACGCCAGACTTCTATACACTGCTCGTGTTAAGGTCAGACCAATTGGGGGGCCGCCAAATTGCATCATGAGGCGCCGATTCTCACATTCTAGGCTCGGTGTGAAATATTGAATTGATTAAAAGTGTTATGCTCAAAATTGTTGAAGTTTCGAAAACCAATTTTTAAACCATGCTAGTCATATTATATAAATGATTCCAAAAATATACATTTTGCACCGTTTCGTTTATTCTTGGTGGCATTTAAGCGCGTTGAAAGCACCCTTGCACCGCGACTTTGCAAAACGTTCCGAGACTATAACTAAAAACCAGTTCCTCAGATCGCATTAAACATCGGATTGGTGAATTTAGAGCACCTGATAACCCCCTATTCCCATCAGCAAGACAATCTGTTGGGTTGGGTGCTGCTCCGCTCTTCCCACTGTCTATCTCTCGTGGAATGCTCCAGAAAGCTGAGGGTCACCGCCACGCCGCACAGTATCCGCCAGGTGGCTCACTAGTGGCGCCGGCCCATCGAGCGCGACAGCCGGCTTCCATTGAGCAGCGACCCTAGCTCTCGGATACCGGCAAACCCTGTGTAGTGTCGCGGGCTGGGTTTTCCATCAGGACGGTTCTCGTCCCGCGTCCACTAGTAGCCGAGTAGCCACTTGGCATGAATTCAATGCATGTGATAATTTTGTCAGGTAGCAGAGGTCAAGCCAAATTGTGGCAATAGCACCAGTCCAGGAGCGTAGCCAAGGGGGGCGGCAGGGACAGCCGCCGCCCCCTTCCCTGAGGGCCCGGAGGGGCCCTCTGAGAACACGGGCCGCGCGAAGCGTGGCTCACCCGCACTATGCTCTGTCGCCAAATTTGAAATTCCATACCAGACAGGGCCCTCTTAAGCCCTCTTCAGCACTCTATTCTGTAACAAGCAGGGCCCGTTTTACCCATCAGGGCCTTTTTGCGCTGTTGCAGGGGCCCTTTTCGGGCCCCCCCAACCTGGGCGAAATCCTGGCCACGCCCCTGCACCAGTCGAACATAAAATATGTTATCACAGTTTATCAACGCTTCATATGGCCTACATCTGTTGGTCACGGCCAAGTCAACAAATGATGGTATATTGCACGCTGAATACAAAGGTATACCTGGTTAAATAACTTAAACCACAACTTGTCTCTTCAATAGACTCAGGAGTCGCAGTTCCGAGCGGGCCAAGTAAACGTGTTTAGTCTCTTTGAGCTTTCGGGTGTTATTAATTTAAATTGCAGTTTCGAGCGGGCCAAGTAAACGTGTTTATTCTCTTTGAGCTTTGGTCAGTTATTGATTTTAATTGGAGTGCTGTTTTATGGCTCCTAAGAAAGAGTGTACTCCACTTGTCCTGCGCATACATGGACAACTTTTATATTGATTCAAGTTCTTAAAAGGCCTGGCAAAGAATAGTTTAACTTGCAGTCCCCATTTACCCATCCCTGACCTCTAAAGTCGCAGCAGGCCCTTGTTTGGTTCAGTTATAGGTGCTTGGAAGAAAGCTGTTTTCATTTTTTTATATTTATAAACTATGGACACTCGCATTGACAAAATAATCAATTTGATGATTATGGTCAATACATGGTAGAACTAGAACTAGAATATGAAAAGGCATGGGAATGTGTTCACAGTTCATGTAACGGAAAGCAGTAGTTTCGATGAAGCTGAAAAGTGACTTTAAAACTAGTCTCTCCTGAACAAAGTTTCCACTTAAAACGAGGCCCTTTCTACCCAGCCCACCTTCCCTCCAAGAGCAAGGGCCGGTCGTCGTGTGACGTCACAAGCCCACAAATCCAGGCTGTATCAAGGGTGTATCAATACTATCCAGAGTATTCCAAAAGACAACCATATAAAAAACAGTATAATTTATTTGTATATTTGGAGCTCAGTTGAATTCCTTGTGTTCTCTCGCATTTGCGAGCGAGCATCACAAGATTTGGAAAGTTTTCAGCAGGTCCAGCGGTAGTAAAATCACTTCACGCCTTTGTGACGTCACTCAGGTGTGAAGGAATGGGACGCTCCCAACGGGTGCACGTGTCCAATTACAGGGATATTGGCTTGAGTGTTTAAGGATCCTCCCCACCGGATCAGATCGGACATTGAAGGCGGTTTCCCGCCGTGGGGATTGAACCCACCTTAGCTCATGCTGCCCGATCTAAAGACGGCAATAAAGCCACTAGGCCGCCTAGCCTCCGGTCCAGGCTTTGATTAGGCCTCAACTGGGTTATACTGGCTTATGAGCTCATTACTTCTTTTTATAGATAGTATTTTATGGTCTTCTGCCCAATTTTTGGCAGTCCTACCTTAGTTTTACTTCGTTTCTATTTTTCATGGGCCACAAAGTATTCGGAATCAGATGGTGCCTAAAAATGATTCTAACTCAAATCTGTCAGATGCTAGAGCCTAATTTCGTATTTCTCATTATTTATGGATTTATTATTTATTCATTTATTTACAAATCGTGTCAAAATTTGAGCGGATTTGGAGTTAAGTTGATGGAATTGAAGCTTGATTCCGAGTTGAGTCGGCTCACTGAACTGTGGATGATGAGTTGAGTCGGAGTTGAGTCAACTGCTCTCAGCACGCGAGTTAAGTTAAGCCGACTTTGCAACATTGTGAACCGCACAACTCTGATAGCTAGGGCTGTCCGTTCCCCCTTCCTTGCACGGCCTGAATCCGGTGGCAAGGTGTGCGCGGCAGGTATCTAGGGAATTGGTTACATCCAATCATGAACCGACTAAGTGGGGGATTTAATCTTCGGCATTTGCAACCGTTGGCCGCGTTGCTAGGCGCTGGCAGGCGGCCACGCGTCAACGCAGGTACACTGCCCTGTCGGCGACTGGGCCTTGCCGTGGCTGGCCGGGTGTACCTTCAGGCAGGAGTCATGTCTGCCGCCCTGCTGCTGCTACCGGCTCTGCTGGCCCCGAGCTGGGCCGCGCCGCCCGGCTCGGCTGAGTTCTTCTCTGAGCGGCTGGCGGCCGGGACGCTGCGGCTTCCGCCAACTGCGTACCGCCTGTCGGCTAGCAACTGGACTGAAGCCACCCTGCCGGAGCAGCTGCAGCTGACGACCCTGTCCGACGTACCCGAGGCCACCTGCGGCCACCACTGTCTGCACCGGCCCGCCTGCCTGGGAACGGCCTGGCGACCCAGTGACCGAACCTGCCTGCTCTCCTCGCGACGACCGCTGCCCGCCCGCCTCGTCAACACCACTGAGTGGTGGTCCATCACTGACCGACTCGGCGTGGCCTTCCTGGACGAGCCCTGTGTCCGCGATAAAGACTGCTGGCTGACGGTGCCTCACTCCCGCTGCGTTCTCGACACGTGCGTCTGTGCTGACGGCTTCAACCGCACGTCAGACGCCGGCTGTGCGCCGGTGGGTGAGCTAGTACCAGCCGTGGGGGACGTCCCGAGGCCGCCAGTCTGCTGGAGGAGGCGTCAGCCGCCGATCTGCCCGCCTGCCGTCAGCTGTGCCGCCACCAGCCGCTCTGCCTGGCTCTGGAGTTCTCCACTGATGCGTCCACCTGCCGTCTCTTCATCGACGGCGTGTCCAACAACGTGACTGAAGCCGATGCCGCCTTTGTGACGGAGGTCATGCTGCTCTCTGTCCTGCCGGCGGGTCCGCCGGAAGGTTTCACGAAGGTCGATGGTGCCTGGTTCAAGCCGGGTGGTCACGAGACCTACTATAACGCTTCCCAGAAGTGTGCAATCAGTGGTAGCATTCTGTGGCCTGGTCGCAATGTCGGCGGGCGGCGTGAGGCCCTCGTGGAAGCCGGAGTCTGGAACGGAGGCAGCATCTGGATTGGCCTGGATGACCTTCTTGAGGAGGGCGTGTTCAAACACTCGGATGGACTGCTGCAGGATGACCACACTCAGTGGGCAACCGTAACGAGCCTAACGATGCCGGCGGCCGGGAGGACTGTGGGCAAATTGTTTCTGGCAGAGGTTGGAATGACAAAGCATGCTCTCATACGCTGCCATACCTATGTCAGTACCTGGGCCAGAACGTGGCCCTTGGTCGGCCGGCGCGGGCGAACTGGCACGGAACCTTCCGCGTCGGCAACGATGGAAGCTTGACCACCCGCGTGTGGTCTTGGTCAACTCCTTTCAGGCGGTATGTGATTGAGCTGGAGGGCGTTCACCAGGTGACGGGTGTGATGCTTGTAGTGGCCAATAGTCGGCTGGAGGGAGTGGAGGTTTGGGTCAGCTCCCAGCGAGGCCGCGCCACGCCGGAGGTGGCTGCCCTCTGCGCTCGCCGCACCGGCCGGTTCATGATGCCGGAGACCACCAGCCTGCTCACCTGCAGCGCGCCCCTGCAGGGCAGATTCGTACACTTGGTCTTCAAAAATGGGTGGTTTGATTTGCGGGAGATTGCAGTGCTGGGGATGGCCCTCACGCCTTACCATGTTCCTTCGCCAGGAGCAGCAGTCAGTGCTTAAAAGGATAAAACTACCTTCGTTTCCCTACCGAACAGCGGTATCAGTTTTAAGGCGATAATGTGGTTCTGAATAATTTTTTTCTTTTGCTGTTTTTCTGTTTAAGTGTATAGTTTATTCTCTGAAAAAAGAAGATGAAAATATATGTTTTTTGAGGTTTTCTACCGAGAAAAAAAAGTGACGAATCGAACTTGCATCAGTTTTCATTAACTATTTTCCATTTTATTGAACTGAAGAAAACTTGTCGAATCTGGCCCCATTGACAGAAACATAGCTGTAAACAATCGATGTTACGGACTAAAGCAGCCTTTGGTTGAATACACGAGTTTGCAGTGTATCATGTAGTGCACGATACGGAGACGGGATATAAAGGGGGATCAATGCCAGTGGCCTACCGAGGGGGTTGGGCAACAGGGGTACGACCCCCCCCTCCCGTCTTTGGCGCGCTGTAGGCTTTTCTGTCGGGAAGCGACGCCCATCCCTCACCCCGCGGTGGTCTAAAAGTAACCAACCTCAATAAGGCTGGAGCTGCACTCCAAGACTCATTATTTGATACGTCGTTAGTTTGCACACGCAAAATTGTGGATTTCAGAAGATAAATATCGCCCCGTGCTTTTGTGAGAAAGTTTACATGCCGGCTGCGTCGCCGGCTAATGTATTCCCTATTATTGTTGAATCGCTAGTGATCATGCTGTTCTTTACTGTTATAAATCATACACCCAACGTCTGGTTTATTGAACTGTAGCATAGATATCTACTATATGTAGAGAGGACAGCACACCGTTGTGAATGCCAAAATTGAATGTTTTGTTAGTACAAATATGGGCCTCTGTGGGGAAGCTCGGGACTGGTTACTGAACCACCTCTCTGCTAATACTTTTTTGGGGCTGATCGACGCACCAACTGCCAGGGTCATATGGCGTGGCCAACTCTTTCCCTGTTGGAAGGGTTTCTCGGGAGCCAGCTTGCTCATTGTTCAGAGAAGCCGCCGGGCCTTGAACGCGGGTCGGCTGCGTGGCAGCCAGCCTCACTGACCACTCCACTACCGCGCCCACACCTATCTGCTAATCGTATCAATTTAATTCAATTCAATTAATTCACCAACAGGTTGCCATGACAACGATCTAATGTGCCACAAATCCTTGCTATGAACTATACCTTTCCATGCGAAAATTATTTAGTCGTTAGCTAAATAAAAAGCTCTCTGAAGCTATCATGTTCTTCACCAATTAACCTGGCCAATATTTGTACTAACAAAACTTTAAAAATAAATTTTAGCGTTGGGATATTGCTGTTTTGTTCAGGATGTCCTCTCTAGTTATAGTAGATCTCTATGGACTGTATTCATTCTATCCCTCCGTTCACTTCACAAGTAAATTTTTATTGACACGGCACTCGTAACTTAGAACTCGCTGCCACCGCTAAAAGGCGGTGAGGCCCCCCCTCTCGATAGCGCTCGTCCTTAAGTGAGCCCCACATCACATACGTCGAAAGCGTGACTAAGACTACTCCAAAAGGCATAGCTTCACGGCGGGTCTGATGAAAGTGCCGTTTTTAGCTTTCAGTTCAACGGAATGGACGCGTTGGTCAAACTCGGGCGATGTGCCACATTTAGTCGCCAGTCGATGTCGCCGCATTTAGTCGCCGGTCGTTTTCGCCGCATTTAGTCGCCGGTCGATGTCACCGTATTTAGTCGCCGGTCGATGTCACTGCATTTAGTCGCCGGTCGTTTTCGCCGCATTTAGTCGCCAGTCGATGTCGCCGCATTTAGTCGCCGGTCGATGTCGCCGCATTTAGCCGCCGGGCGATCCGGTTGATGTCGCCACATTTAGCCGCCAGTCGATGTCGCCGCATTTAGTCGCCGGGCGATCCGGGCGATGTCGCCGCAATTTAGCGGTGGCAAAGAGGTCTTAGTTACAAGCGCTGCGCCGATGAAAATTTCCTTGTGAAGTCAAAGGAAAATATATGATTACTACAGTCGAAGGGCCCAGCCGTTCGGCTTATAGGTAATATATAATCGTAAAAAACTGGTTGCACCAGATCATCTGGATTCTAGATCGAGTGGTAACGTCATAATGCCACAATCGGGACTGTATGTGAATGGTCAGCTCACATGAAGGTCTGAGGTCTTGATTCAAGGTCTAACTAGAATTTTCATGATCATGACCCCGCTAGTTTTGATCAGATGACGTCACTATGTATGAAACATTATTTTGTGACGTCATAGTTCAGGTTATTTAATGTTAAGGTCAACATCAAAGGTTACGGGCAAGGGTTAAGTCATTGTTACCCGACCAGCTGCCGGTATAGTGCTATTGATAGTGTACATACATTGTAAGGAATATGTCATCTTGTTTCGGTTTGTCCCCGTTGGTGGGGTTAGTGTCCCGCTCCTCCACCTGGTCGCACAGCCATCTCCCCTCTCCCCGCAGCGCAAATCATCATAAGGCACGAGGCTTTTTGTTCTAGGAAAATGATAGGCTATCTCATGATCGCGATCTACCAGTAAGGAGGCCACTGAACAGCAGGGTTAGCAGTCCTCCTGCACAACCTAATTTTAAAACAATGAAGTGAACATGAGGCGTAGGCACATGACCACTGGCAGGAATAGTGGCGACACTACTCCTACTAACGCCGTACAGTGGGACGACACACTCGCCGGGGACTTTGTGATATTGCGACATTGTGACCTACCTCATAGGTCAACGGCCTTAACACGCGCATTGACGGGGGCGGGTACCCGCCCCTCCCCTCGGGTTTTTCGGAGATAGCAGAAAACGGCGGCGCGTAGCTTCGCCGTACTTGGTATACCTTTTCCCTCATCATTTTTACAACTTCTGTGAAAATTTTAAGGTTAGGTCATGTCAGGCCAGGTCACCAGTACAGGTCAAGTGACCTGACCTCAAAAAACGTTTAAGATAGCATAAGTCGGAGCAGGGTGAACTTATCCGATTGAAACTCATATCACATAATGGCCCCACTGAGTTCTGTAACATATAATCCGGTATTTTAGATATCGATGGGCTAAGGTCAGGTACGAGGCATGACCTCTCCATTGGAAATACATGGGAAAATGGTTTTTACGGAATAACTCAGTAACGGATCTTGATAGAACATTTATTCTAGCTGCATTAGACTCGCCTGGGCTTTGCGGTTCTAATGATATGCTTTTTATATAATTTTACCTTGACCTGACCTCAGGTCAGGTCAAATCCTTGATTTGACCTAGCAAGGACAAATTATATATCATTCGATTCGGCTTGCTGAGAAGATTCATATGGTGTAAGTCGTTTTACTTTATCTTTACTTGTTCAGATCTAATGGCCGAAAAACTTAATTTACATGTTATCCCTATGACGGCATGTTTTGACCTCTCGTGACCTTAAATGTGGCCTGACAAAAAAATTGTCCAAATGTTTTCGATGGAGAAGTGGATGGGCAACCCAACGTCGTTTACCGTTTTTCGCTACCTACCGTGGTTCTCGAGATCTTAGGGGGCGGGTAACCGCCCCCGTCAATGCGAAGGTTACTCAGACCCCCGTCAATGCGAAGATGGCTCAGCCCCCGTCAATGCGCGTGTTAAGTGATCTTGGCGGAAACATTTAAGCGAAAGCTGTATGGGACGTTCCCTCTCTGTATGTATTTAGTCAGTGGTAAGGGTATTATCCACTGTTTCTGTAAAATCATAGAGACAGAGCTCCTGAAAACGGTTAATAACCAAATTTGAGATCTCGTTTAACCTTGAAGAGTTTAACCAAGGTCAATGAAAACTTGCTATAGTGTATATTATCATAGCCTTTACAAACCTCTTAGTTGGGTGTTTTCCTAACCGTCTGTTTTTTAGATCTCAAGGGGACTTTTACCACCCCATCCTCCCCGCGTTGACGCCAGACTTCTATACACTGCTCGTGTTAAGGTCAGACCAATCGGGGGGCCGCCAAATTGCATCATGAGGCGCCGATTCTCACATTCTAGGCTCGGTGTGAAATATTGAATTGATTAAAAGTGTTATGCTCAAAATTGTTGAACTTTCGAAAACCAATTTTTAAACCATGCTGGTCATATTATATAAATGGTTCCAAAAATATACATTTTGCACCGTTTCGTTTATTTTTGGTGGCATTTAAGCGCGTTGAAAACACCCTTGCACCGCGACTTTGCAAAACGTTCCGAGACTAAACTAAAAACCAGTTCCTCAGATCGCATTAAACATCGGATAGGTGAATTTAGAGCACCTGATAACCCCCTATTCCAATCAGTAAGACAATCTGTTGGGTTGGGTGCTGCTCCGCTCTTCCCACTGTCTATCTCTCGTGGAATGCTCCAGAAAGCTGAGGGTCACCGCCACGCCGCACAGTATCCGCCAGGTGGCTCACTAGTGGCGCCGGCCCATCGAGCGCGACAGCCGGCTTCCATTGAGCAGCGACCCTGGCTCTCGGATACCGGCAAACCCTGTGTAGTGTCGCGGGCTGGGTTTTCCATCAGGACGGTTCTCGTCCCGGTCCACTAGTAGCCGAGTAGCCACTTAGCATGAATTCAATGCATGTGATAATTTTGTCAGGTAGCAGAGGTCAAGCCAAATTGTGGCAATAGCACCAGTCCAGGAGCGTAGCCAAGGGGGCGGCAGGGACAGCCGCCGCCCCTCCTGAGGGCCCGCAGGGGCCCTCTGAGAGCACGGGCCGCGCGAAGCGTGGCTCACCCGCACTATGCTCTGTCGCCAAATTTGAAATTCCATACCAGACAGGGCCCTCTTAAGCCCTCTTCAGCACTCTATTCTGTAACAAGCAGGGCCCGTTTTACCCATCAGGGCCTTTTTGCGCTGTGGCAGGGGCCCTTTTCGGGCCCCCCAACCTGGGCGAAATCCTGGCCACGCCCCTGCACCAGTCGAACATAAAATATGTTATCACAGTTTATCAACGCTTCATATGGCCTACATCTGTTGGTCACGGCCAAGTCAACAAATGATGGTATATTGCACGCTGAATACAAAGGTATACCTGGTTAAATAACTTAAACCACAACTTGTCTCTTCAATAGACTCAGGAGTCGCAGTTCCGAGCGGGCCAAGTAAACGTGTTTATTCTCTTTGAGCTTTCGGGTGTTATTAATTTAAATTGCAGTTTCGAGCGGGCCAAGTAAACGTGTTTATTCTCTTTGAGCTTTGGTCAGTTATTGATTTTAATTGGAGTGCTGTTTTATGGCTCCTAAGAAAGAGTGTACTCCACTTGTCCTGCGCATACATGGACAACATTTATATTGATTCAAGTTCTTAAAAGGCCTGGCAAAGAATAGTTTAACTTGCAGTCCCCATTTACCCATCCCTGACCTCTGAAGTGGCAGCAGGCCCTTGTTTGGTTCAGTTATAGGTGCTTGGAAGAAAGCTGTTTTCATTTTTTTATATTTATAAACTACGGACACTCGCATTGACAAAATAATCAATTTGATGATTATGGTCAATACATGGTAGAACTAGAACTAGAATATGAAAAGGCATGGGAATGTGTTCACAGTTCATGTAACGGAAAGCAGTAGTTTCGATGAAGCTGAAAAGTGACTTAAAACTAGTCTCTCTTGAACAAAGTTTCCACTTAAAACGAGGCCCTTTTTACCCAGCCCACCTTCCCTCCAAGAGCAAGGGCCGGTCGTCGTGTGACGTCACAAGCCCACAAATCCAGGCTGTATCAAGGGTGTATCAATACTATCCAGAGTATTCCAAAAGACAACCATATAAAAAACAGTATAATTTATTTGTATATTTGGAGCTCAGTTGAATTCCTTGTGTTCTCTCGCATTTGCGAGCGAGCATCACAAGATTTGGAAAGTTTTCAGCAGGTCCAGCGGTAGTAAAATCACTTCACGCCTTTGTGACGTCACTCAGGTGTGAAGGAATGGGACGCTCCCAACGGGTGCACGTGTCCAATTACAGGGATATTGGCTTGAGTGTTTAAGGATCCTCCCCACCGGATCAGATCGGACATTGAAGGCGGTTTCCCGCCGTGGGGATTGAACCCACCTTAGCTCATGCTGCCCGATCTAAAGACGGCAATAAAGCCACTAGGCCGCCTAGCCTCCGGTCCAGGCTTTGATTAGGCCTCAACTGGGTTATACTGGCTTATGAGCTCATTACTTCTTTTTATAGATAGTATTTTATGGTCTTCTGCCCAATTTTTGGCAGTTCTACCTTAGTTTTACTTCGTTTCTATTTTTCATGGGCCACAAAGTATTCGGAATCAGATGGTGCCTAAAAATTATTCTAACTCAAATCTGTCAGATGCTAGAGCCTAATTTCGTATTTCTCATTATTTATGGATTTATTATTTATTCATTTATTTACAAATCGTGTCAAAATTTGAGCGGATTTGGAGTTAAGTTGATGGAATTGAAGCTTGATTCCGAGTTGAGTCGGCTCACTGAACTGTGGATGATGAGTTGAGTCGGAGTTGAGTCAACTGCTCTCAGCACGCGAGTTAAGTTAAGCCGACTTTGCAACATTGTGAACCGCACAACTCTGATAGCTAGGGCTGTCCGTTCCCCCTTCCTTGCACGGCCTGAATCCGGTGGCAAGGTGTGCGCGGCAGGTATCTAGGGAATTGGTTACATCCAATCATGAACCGACTAAGTGGGGGATTTAATCATCGGCATTTGCAACCGTTGGCCGCGTTGCTAGGCGCTGGCGGGCGGCCACGCGTCAACGCAGGTACACTGCCCTGTCGGCGACTGGGCCTCGCCGTGGCTGGCCGGGTGTACCTTCAGGCAGGAGTCATGTCTGCCGCCCTGCTGCTGCTACCGGCTCTGCTGGCCCCGAGCTGGGCCGCGCCGCCCGGCTCGGCTGAGTTCTTCTCTGAGCGGCTGGCGGCCGGGACGCTGCGGCTTCCGCCAACTGCGTACCGCCTGTCGGCTAGCAACTGGACTGAAGCCACCCTGCCGGAGCAGCTGCAGCTGACGACCCTGTCCGACGTACCCGAGGCCACCTGCGGCCACCACTGTCTGCACCGGCCCGCCTGCCTGGGAACGGCCTGGCGACCCAGTGACCGAACCTGCCTGCTCTCCTCGCGACGACCGCTGCCCGCCCGCCTCGTCAACACCACTGAGTGGTGGTCCATCACTGACCGACTCGGCGTGGCCTTCCTGGACGAGCCCTGTGTCCGCGATAAAGACTGCTGGCTGACGGTGCCTCACTCCCGCTGCGTTCTCGACACGTGCGTCTGTGCTGACGGCTTCAACCGCACGTCAGACGCCGGCTGTGCGCCGGTGGGTGAGCTAGTACCAGCCGTGGGGGGACGTCCCGAGGCCGCCAGTCTGCTGGAGGAGGCGTCAGCCGCCGATCTGCCCGCCTGCCGTCAGCTGTGCCGCCACCAGCCGCTCTGCCTGGCTCTGGAGTTCTCCACTGATGCGTCCACCTGCCGTCTCTTCATCGACGGCGTGTCCAACAACGTGACTGAAGCCGATGCCGCCTTTGTGACGGAGGTCATGCTGCTCTCCGTCCTGCCGGCGGGTCCGCCGGAAGGTTTCACGAAGGTCGATGGTGCCTGGTTCAAGCCGGGTGGTCACGAGACCTACTATAACGCTTCCCAGAAGTGTGCAATCAGTGGTAGCATTCTGTGGCCTGGTCGCAATGTCAGCGGGCGGCGTGAGGCCCTCGTGGAAGCCGGAGTCTGGAACGGAGGCAGCATCTGGATTGGCCTGGATGACCTTCTTGAGGAGGGCGTGTTCAGACACTCGGATGGACTGCTGCAGGATGACCACACTCAGTGGAACCGTAACGAGCCTAACGATGCCGGCGGCCGGGAGGACTGTGGGCAAATTGTTTCTGGCAGAGGTTGGAATGACAAAGCATGCTCTCATACGCTGCCATACCTATGTCAGTACCTGGGCCAGAACGTGGCCCTTGGTCGGCCGGCGCGGGCGAACTGGCACGGAACCTTCCGCGTCGGCAACGATGGAAGCTTGACCACCCGCGTGTGGTCTTGGTCAACTCCTTTCAGGCGGTATGTGATTGAGCTGGAGGGCGTTCACCAGGTTACGGGTGTGATTCTTGTAGTGGCCAATAGTCGGCTGGAGGGAGTGGAGGTTTGGGTCAGCTCCCAGCGAGGCCGCGCCACGCCGGAGGTGGCTGCCCTCTGCGCTCGCCGCACCGGCCGGTTCATGATGCCGGAGACCACCAGCCTGCTCACCTGCAGCGCGCCCCTGCAGGGCAGATTCGTACACTTGGTCTTCAAAAATGGGTGGTTTGATTTGCGGGAGATTGCAGTGCTGGGGATGGCCCTCACGCCTTACCATGTTCCTTCGCCAGGAGCAGCAGTCAGTGCTTAAAAGGATAAAACTACCTTCGTTTCCCTACCGAACAGCGGTATCAGTTTTAAGGCGATAATGTGGTTCTGAATAATTTTTTTCTTTTGCTGTTTTTCTGTTTAAGTGTATAGTTTATTCTCTGAAAAAAGAAGATGAAAATATATGTTTTTTGAGGTTTTCTACCGAGAAAAAAAAGTGACGAATCGAACTTGCATCAGTTTTCATTAACTATTTTCCATTTTATTGAACTGAAGAAAACTTGTCGAATCTGGCCCCATTGACAGAAACATAGCTGTAAACAATCGATGTTACGGACTAAAGCAGCCTTTGGTTGAATACACGAGTTTGCAGTGTATCATGTAGTGCACGATACGGAGACGGGATATAAAGGGGGATCAATGCCAGTGGCCTACCGAGGGGTTGGGCAACAGGGGTACGACCCCCCCCCCCGTCTTTGGCGCGCTGTAGGCTTTTCTGTCGGGAAGCGACGCCCATCCCTCACCCCGCGGTGGTCTAAAAGTAACCAACCTCAATAAGGCTGGAGCTGCACTCCAAGACTCATTATTTGATACGTCGTTAGTTTGCACACGCAAAATTGTGGATTTCAGAAGATAAATATCGCCCCGTGCTTTTGTGAGAAAGTTTACATGCCGGCTGCGTCGCCGGCTAATGTATTCCCTATTATTGTTGAATCGCTAGTGATCATGCTGTTCTTTACTGTTATAAATCATACACCCAACGTCTGGTTTATTGAACTGTAGCATAGATATCTACTATATGTAGAGAGGACAGCACACCGTTGTGAATGCCAAAATTGAATGTTTTGTTAGTACAAATATGGGCCTCTGTGGGGAAGCTCGGGACTGGTTACTGAACCACCTCTCTGCTAATACTTTTTTGGGGCTGATCGACGCACCAACTGCCAGGGTCATATGGCGTGGCCAACTCTTTCCCTGTTGGAAGGGTTTCTCGGGAGCCAGCTTGCTCATTGTTCAGAGAAGCCGCCGGGCCTTGAACGCGGGTCGGCTGCGTGGCAGCCAGCCTCACTGACCACTCCACTACCGCGCCCACACCTATCTGCTAATCGTATCAATTTAATTCAATTCAATTAATTCACCAACAGGTTGCCATGACAACGATCTAATGTGCCACAAATCCTTGCTATGAACTATACCTTTCCATGCGAAAATTATTTAGTCGTTAGCTAAATAAAAAGCTCTCTGAAGCTATCATGTTCTTCACCAATTAACCTGGCCAATATTTGTACTAACAAAACTTTAAAAATAAATTTTAGCGTTGGGATATTGCTGTTTTGTTCAGGATGTCCTCTCTAGTTATAGTAGATCTCTATGGACTGTATTCATTCTATCCCTCCGTTCACTTCACAAGTAAATTTTTATTGACACGGCACTCGTAACTTAGAACTCGCTGCCACCGCTAAAAGGCGGTGAGGCCCCCCCTCTCGATAGCGCTCGTCCTTAAGTGAGCCCCACATCACATACGTCGAAAGCGTGACTAAGACTACTCCAAAAGGCATAGCTTCACGGCGGGTCTGATGAAAGTGCCGTTTTTAGCTTTCAGTTCAACGGAATGGACGCGTTGGTCAAACTCGGGCGATGTGCCACATTTAGTCGCCAGTCGATGTCGCCGCATTTAGTCGCCGGTCGTTTTCGCCGCATTTAGTCGCCGGTCGATGTCACCGTATTTAGTCGCCGGTCGATGTCACTGCATTTAGTCGCCGGTCGTTTTCGCCGCATTTAGTCGCCAGTCGATGTCGCCGCATTTAGTCGCCGGTCGATGTCGCCGCATTTAGTCGCGGTCGATGTCGCCGCATTTAGCCGCCGGGCGATCCGGTTGATGTCGCCACATTTAGCCGCCAGTCGATGTCGCCGCATTTAGTCGCCGGGCGATCCGGGCGATGTCGCCGCAATTTAGCGGTGGCAAAGAGGTCTTAGTTACAAGCGCTGCGCCGATGAAAATTTCCTTGTGAAGTCAAAGGAAAATATATGATTACTACAGTCGAAGGGCCCAGCCGTTCGGCTTATAGGTAATATATAATCGTAAAAAACTGGTTGCACCAGATCATCTGGATTCTAGATCGAGTGGTAACGTCATAATGCCACAATCGGGACTGTATGTGAATGGTCAGCTCACATGAAGGTCTGAGGTCTTGATTCAAGGTCTAACTAGAATTTTCATGATCATGACCCCGCTAGTTTTGATCAGATGACGTCACTATGTATGAAACATTATTTTGTGACGTCATAGTTCAGGTTATTTAATGTTAAGGTCAACATCAAAGGTTACGGGCAAGGGTTAAGTCATTGTTACCCGACCAGCTGCCGATATAGTGCTATTGATAGTGTACATACATTGTAAGGAATATGTCATCTTGTTTCGGTTTGTCCCCGTTGGTGGGGTTAGTGTCCCGCTCCTCCACCTGGTCGCACAGCCATCTCCCCTCTCCCCGCAGCGCAAATCATCATAAGGCACGAGGCTTTTTGTTCTAGGAAAATGATAGGCTATCTCATGATCGAGATCTACCAGTAAGGAGGCCACTGAACAGCAGGGTTAGCAGTCCTCCTGCACAACCTAATTTCAAAACAATGAAGTGAACATGAGGCGTGGGCACATGACCATTGGCAGGAATAGTGGCGACATCTACTCCTACTAACGCCGTACAGTGAGACAACACACTCGCCGTGGACTTTGTGGTATTGCGACATTGTGACCTACCTCATAGGTCAACGGCCTTAACACGCGCATTGACGGGGGCGGGTACCCGCCCCTCCCCCTCGGGTTTTTCGGAGATAGCAGAAAACGGCGGCGCGTAGCTTCGCCGTACTTGGTATACCTTTTCCCTCATCATTTTTACAACTTCTGTGAAAATTTTAAGGTTAGGTCATGTCAGGCCAGGTCACCAGTACAGGTCAAGTGACCTGACCTCAAAAAACGTTTAAGATAGCATAAGTCGGAGCAGGGTGAACTTATCCGATTGAAACTCATATCACATAATGGCCCCACTGAGTTCTGTAAAATATAATCCGGTATTTTAGATATCGATGGGCTAAGGTCAGGTACGAGGCATGACCTCTCCATTGGAAATACATGGGAAAATGGTTTTTACGGAATAACTCAGTAACGGATCTTGATAGAACATTTATTCTAGCTGCATTAGACTCGCCTGGGCTTTGCGGTTCTAATGATATGCTTTTTATATAATTTTACCTTGACCTGACCTCAGGTCAGGTCAAATCCTTGATTTGACCTAGCAAGGACAAATTATATATCATTCGATTCGGCTTGCTGAGAAGATTCATATGGTGTAAGTCGTTTTACTCTATCTTTACTTGTTCAGATCTAATGGCCGAAAAACTTAATTTACATGTTATCCCTATGACGGCATGTTTTGACCTCTCGTGACCTTAAATGTGGCCTGACAAAAAAATTGTCCAAATGTTTTCGATGGAGAAGTGGATGGGCAGCCCAACGTCGTTTACCGTTTTTCGCTACCTACCGTGGTTCTCGAGATCTTAGAGGGGGCGGGTAACCGCCCCCGTCAATGCGAAGGTTACTCAGACCCCCGTCAATGCGAAGGTGGCTCAGCCCCCGTCAATGCGCGTGTTAAGTGATCTTGGCGGAAACATTTAAGCGAAAGCTGTATGGGACGTTCCCTCTCTGTATGTATTTAGTCAGTGGTCAGGGTATTATCCACTGTTTCTGTAAAATCATAGAGACAGAGCTCCTGAAAACGGTTAATAACCAAATTTGAGATCTCGTTTAACCTTGAAGAGTTTAACCAAGGTCAATGAAAACTTGCTATAGTGTATATTATCATAGCCTTTACAAACCTCCCAGTTGGGTGTTTTCCTAACCGTCTGTTTTTTAGATCTCAAGGGGACTTTTACCACCCCATCCTCCCCGCGTTGACGCCAGTCTTCTATACACTGCGCGTGTTAAGGTCAGACCAATCGGGGGCCGCCAAATTGCATCATGAGGCGCCGATTCTCACATTCTAGGCTCGGTGTGAAATATTGAATTGATTAAAAGTGTTATGCTCAAAATTGTTGAACTTTCGAAAACCAATTTTTAAACCATGCTAGTCATATTATACAAATGATTCCAAAAATATACATTTTGCACCGTTTCGTTTATTCTTGGTGGCATTTAAGCGCGTTGAAAACACCCTTGCACCGCGACTTTGCAAAACGTTCCGAGACTATAACTAAAAACCAGTTCCTCAGATCGCATTAAACATCGGATAGGTGAATTTAGAGCACCTGATAACCCCTATTCCAATCAGCAAGACAATCTGTTGGGTTGGGTGCTGCTCCGATCTTCCCACTGTCTATCTCTCGTGGAATGCTCCAGAAAGCTGAGGGTCACCGCCACGCCGCACAGTATCCGCCAGGTGGCTCACTAGTGGCGCCGGCCCATCGGGCGCGGCAGCCGCCTTCCATTGAGCAGCGACCCTAGCTCTCGGATACCGGCAAACCCTGTGTAGTGTCGCGGGCTGGGTTTTCCATCAGGACGGTTCTCGTCCCGGTCCACTAGTAGCCGAGTAGTCACTTAGCATGAATTCAATGCATGTGATAATTTTGTCAGGTAGCAGAGGTCAAGCCAAATTGTGGCAATAGCACCAGTCCAGGAGCGTAGCCAAGGGGGGCGGCAGGGACAGCCGCCGCCCCCCCTTCCTGAGGGCCCGGAGGGGCCCTCTGAGAACACGGGACGCGCGAAGCGTGGCTCACCCGCACTATGCTCGGTGGCCAAATTTGAAATTCCATACCAGACAGGGCCCTCTTAAGCCCTCTTCAGCACTCTATTCTGTAACAAGCAGGGCCCGTTTTACCCATCAGGGCCTTTTGCGCTGTCGCAGGGGCCCTTTTCGGGCCCCCCAACCTGGGCGAAGTCCTGGCTACGCCCCTGCACCAGTCGAACATAAAATATGTTTTCACAGTTTATCAACGCATCGTATGGCCTACATCTGTTAGGCACGGCCAAGTCAACAAATGATGGTATATTGCACGCTGAATACAAAGCTATACCTGGTTAAATAACTTAAACCACAACTTGTCTCTTCAATAGACTCAGGAGTCGCAGTTCCGAGCGGGCCAAGTAAACGTGTTTAGTCGCTTTGAGCTTTCGGTAGTTATTAATTTAAATTGCAGTTTCGAGCGGGCCAAGTAAACGTGTTCATTCTCTTTGAGCTTTGGGCAGTTATTGATTTTAATTGGAGTGCTTTTTTATGGCTCCTAAGAAAGAGTGTACTCCACTTGTCCTGCGCATACATGGTCAACATTTATATTGATTCAAGTTCTTAAAATCCCTGGCAAATAATAGTTTAACTTGCAGTCCCCATTTACCCATCCCTCACCTCTGAAGTGGCACAGGCCCTAGTTTGGTTCAGTTATAGATGCTTGGAAGAAAGCTGTTTTCATTTTTTTAAACTACGGACACCCGCATTGACAAAATAATCAATTTGATGATTATGGTCAATACATGGTAGAACTAGAACTAGAATATACAAAGGCATGGGAACGTGTTCACAGTTCATGTAACGGCACACAGTAGTTTCGATGAAGCTGAAAAGTGACTTTAACTAGTCTCTCCTGAACAAAGTTTCCACTTAAAACGAGGCCCCTTCTACCCAGCCCACCTTCCCTCCAAGAGCAAGGGCCGGTCGTGGTGTGACGTCACAAGCCCACCAATCCAGGCTGTATCAAGGGCGTATCAATACTATCCTGAGTATTCCAAAAGACAACCATATAAAAACAGTATAATTTATTTGTATATTTGGAGCTCAGTTGAATTCCTTGTGTTCTCTCGCATTTGCGAGCGAGCATGACAAGATTTGGAAAGTTTCAGCAGGTCCAGCGGAAGTAAAATCACTTCACGCCTTTGTGACGTCACTCAGGTGTGAAGGAATGGGCCGCTCCCAACGGGCACACGTGTCCAGTTACAGGGATATTGGCTAGAGTGTTTAAGGATCCTCTCCACCGGGTCAGATCGGACGTGGAAGGCGGTTTCCCGCCGTGGGGATTGACCCCACCTTTGCTCATGCTGCCCGATCTTAACCCTCGCTTCACCGGGGGGTCATCGATGGCCCCCCTAAGGTTTTTCCGGGATAGCAGAAAAACGACGAGGCGCAGCACCGCGGTTGAGGGCTCTGCCTCTCACTGCATCATTTTCCCATCATCCCTGAAATTTTTACCCCGGGTCACCCAAGGTCAGGTCACCAGACGAGGTCAACCAAGGTCACCTCACTTCACCTTTAGAGCTCTGTAAGAGCTACATTTCAAAGTCGATCGATTTGAAACTTCCTTACACTTCATGACCCCTCCAGGGTCTACAAGGTGTATATCCGGGATTTTTTCGATTTCGTGCCCTGAGGTCAGGTCACGAGGCGACCTCTCCTATTGGAAAAGCATGGGGAAAAGCTATTTCATGATATAAAAGCCACAAAAATGATTGCAAATACTCAGACTGCTCAGAACAACGTTTTTGGACACCCTTTCACGGATCCCAGGGGTCATATTTACCCTTTGACTTTTCCAAGGTCATCCAAGGTCACCAGAGGTCAAAAACAGTATTTTGACAATAACTTTTGACCTAATTGAGCTAGAGCGGTGAAACAAACACCATCGTGTTTGTCTTGTCACTGGCTTTCATTTGATATACGGCAAGGTCACTTTTTGACCTTTCGTGACCTCAGGTCATATTAGGTCACGAGGTGACCTCTGGCGGTCAAACCACTGGCGGGAGGTCTTTACGTTCCACATAGCGGAAAAAGTACTGGCAATTTGCTATCAAATGTACTTTACCAGGCCTCAATAGCTCTAATGACATAAGAGTTATGCCCAGTTGGCTTAATCATTGCATATTTGAGTGAAAATAGCCGATCTTGACCTAATTTGACCTCTGGAGGTCAAACCATTGACCTGAGCACTAAAACATGCGAAGTAATTTCTTACTGAATTCACGCGAGCTTTCTATTGCACTTTGCAGATTTGCGCTAACGCCCATATTTTCGGAGTTAGAGGGGGGCCATCGATGGCCCCCCCCGGTGGGGCGAAGGTGGCGCTGGACCCCCGGTGGGGCGCGGGTTAAGGCGGCAATGAAACCACTAGGCCGCCTAGCCTCCGGTCCAGATTTTCATTAGGCCTGAACTGGGTTATACTGGCTTATGAGCTCATTACTTCTTTTTATAGATAGTATTTGATGGTCTTCTGCCCAATTTTTGGCAGTCCTACCTTAGTTTTACTTCGTTTCTATTTATCAAGGGCCACAAAATATTCGGAATCGGATGGTGCCTAAAAATGTTTCTAACTCAAATCTGTCAGATGCTAGAGCCCAAAAACTTTACTCAAAATGCCACCTTCTTTGACCTGTCATGACCTCATTATTGACCCGAGCCAAAAAGTGTCTGATATTGTATAGTTTCTACATGAATGTGTATGAGCTATCCACCAGTGTTCGCGTTTTTTCGCTATCCCGCATAGGAGCCGAGTTTGAGGGGGTGTTCAAACCACCCACCAGGGCGAAGGTGGCTCGGAGGCCCACTAGGTCGCGGGCTAAGGGGAGTGTGAGCCAGTCAGCCGGCATTACAAGTGTCGGGACGATACTCGTGCTGCCCAGGGGCACAGGTAGCAAACCGTTTCTCTGTTAGTTTTCCCAAACAGTGAATCACATGTCTTAGTTGATGGTTTTTAATAAAACATGATTCCTCCACCCCCCCCCCACTCATCAAGTTTGAACTGCCATTGCATCTACTCGGGTTCCAACGCTGCCTCCCCGCGTGAAACGGCGTCACAATGCCTGCTGTTTGCTGGCTACTGAGGAGCACAGGTTGGGTACCTCGGATGTCTGAGCCGGATCCCTGAAGCCTAAAGAGGGATCCCTGCATTCTCGACCAGACTTATTCATTTCAGATACGACTGCGTCCCTATCTCTCGCTACGCAAGGTTCATCTGTACATGTCGCCTATGAAAATTATGAAATCAAGACTATGACATTTGACGGTACCCGGCTAACGTGTGACATGGAATAGCCGATCCCTATATTAGGTTCTTTAGCGCAAACCAAAATTGTGTTGCACCACAATGGCATGCCTTGGCCTACAGTCAAGGCATTGTGACCTTAAATGTGATCTAACCAACGCATGGTTCAAATATTTTCGATAGAGAATTGGATGGGATACCCAACACCGTTCACTGTTTTTCGCTACCTACCGTGGTTCTCGAGATCTTGGGGGCGAGTACCCGCCCCCGTCAAAGTGAGGGATGCTCAGACCCCCGTCAATGCGCGTGTTAAATGCACCGTCTGTAGCTGCTTTATTAATTTGCTTATGAAAAACAGAAATTGCTATTAGCGTAGGCAATTTTAACGTGTTATTTGATTGAAATAAAAGGAAACAGTAATTGCACGAATCAGAGAAAATATTTCCTGCTGCTGGTTCTGCCTGATCAGAGAACTTTCACTAGCCTCTGTATCATTGGCAACTTCCATATTGAACAGTGTTGCTATTTTTCAGAGCAAGAGGGGTGTACTGTATTGGAGGTTTTCAAGCTGAAAATTTGATGTCTTATTTGTTTTAACATATTGATGCATTAAAATCCAACATTTCCATTTTTATTGTTCTGTGTCATACGAGTATATGGTATACCATTTAATAGGCTTTCCTGTATTTCTTTGGAAATTTTGTATTAAGCTCTTGTCATGGGAAGGTTTCATTTAGCAAAATTACCAAGCATAATGTTTAGCAGAAACTAATAAAGGTACCGGAATCATCCCTGTAAATGCAGTTTAGATCATGAACTTGTTTAGCTTGGACCTTTTCTGATGCTTGGAAGGTGCAGATATTTGTCTATGCTTGATGTAACCGTAGGTTTTTTTATTTTCTCTTAATTTGGCCTACCTACCTGGATTGCTTTGTGTACGACTTGCGTTTTTTTCGTCCAATTTTATTTCTTATTATTATTTGTCGATTTATTAATTTATTTCTTTTCAACTCGTGTTAAAATTTGAACGGAGTCGGAGTTGAGTTGATGGAATTGAAGCTTGATTCCGAGTTGAGTCGGCTTACTGAACTGTTGATGATAAGTTGAGTCGGAGGTGAGTTAACTGCTCTCAGCACGCGAGTTAAGTTAAGCCGACTTTGCAATATTGTGAACCGCACAACTCTGATAGCAGGGGCTATCCGTTCCCCCTTCCTTGCACGGCCTGAATCCGGTGGCAAGGTGTGCACGGCAGGTATCTAGGGAACTGGTTACATCCAATCATGAACCGACTAAGTGGGGACTTTAATCTTCGGCATTTGCAACCGTTGGCCGCGTTGCCAGGCGCTGGCAGGCGGCCACGCGTCAACGCAGGTACACTACGCTGTCGGCGACTGGGCCTCGCCGTGGCTGGCCGGGTGTACCTTCAGGCAGGAGTCATGTCTGCCGCCCTGCTGCTGCTACCGGCTCTGCTGGCCCCGAGCTGGGCCGCGCCGCCCGGCTCGGCTGAGTTCTTCTCTGAGCGGCTGGCGGCCGGGACGCTGCGGCTCCCGCCAACTGCGTACCGCCTGTCGGCTAGCAACTGGACTGAAGCCACCCTGCCGGAGCAGCTGCAGCTGACGACCCTGTCCGACGTACCCGAGGCCACCTGCGGCCACCACTGTCTGCACCGGCCCGCCTGCCTGGGAACGGCCTGGCGACCCAGCGACCGAACCTGCCTGCTCTCCTCGCGACGACCGCTGCCCGCCCGCCTCGTCAACACCACTGAGTGGTGGTCCATCACTGACCGACTCGGCGTGGCCTTCCTGGACGAGCCCTGTGTCCGCGATAAAGACTGCTGGCTGACGGTGCCTCACTCCCGCTGCGTCCTCGGCACGTGCGTCTGTGCTGACGGCTTCAACCGCACGTCAGACGCCGGCTGTGCGCCGGTGGGTGAGCTAGTACCAGCCGTGGGGGGACGTCCCGAGGCCGCCAGTCTGCTGGAGGAGGCGTCAGCCGCCGATCTGCCCGCCTGCCGTCAGCTGTGCCGCCACCAGCCGCTCTGCCTGGCTCTGGAGTTCTCCGCTGACGCGTCCACCTGCCGTCTCTTCATCGACGGCGTGTCCAACAACGTGACTGAAGCCCATGCCGCCTTTGTGACGGAGGTCATGCTGCTCTCCGTCCTGCCGGCGGTTCCGCCGGAAGGTTTCACGAAGGTCGATGGTGTCTGGTTCAAGCCGGGTGGGCACGAGACCTACTATAACGCTTCCCAGAAGTGTGCAATCAGTGGTGGCATTCTGTGGCCTGGTCGCAATGTCGGCGGGCGGCGTGAGGCCCTCGTGGGAGCCGGAGTCTGGAACGGAGGCAGCATCTGGATTGGCCTGGACGACCTTCTTGAGGAGGGCGTGTTCAGACACTCGGATGGACTGCTGCAGGATAACCACACTCAGTGGGCTAATGCTCACCAACCGGACAACGCCGGCGGTCAGGAACACTGTGTCCAGATTTTCAACTCCGGTGTTTTAAACGACCTGCCATGCTCTGATACGCTGCCATACCTATGCCAGTACGTGGGCCCCAACGTGGCCCGTGGTCGGCCGGCGTGGGTGACCTGGCGCGGAACTATCTCCGGGGGCAACGATGGAAGCTTGTCCAGCCGCGTGCGGGCTCAGAGATCTCCATTCAGGCGGTATGTGATTGAGCTGGAGGGCGTTCACCAGGTGACGGGTGTGATGCTTGTAGTGGCCAATAGTCGGCTGGAGGGAGTGGAGGTTTGGGTCAGCTCCCAGCGAGGCCGCGCCACGCCGGAGGTGGCTGCCCTCTGCGCTCGCCGCACCGGCCGGTTCATGATGCCGGAGACCACCAGCCTGCTCACCTGCAGCGCGCCCCTGCAGGGCAGATTCGTACACTTGGTCTTCAAAAATGTGTGCTTTGATTTGTGGGAGATTGCCGTACTGGGGACGGCCCTCACACCTTACCATGTTCCTTCGCCAGGAGCAGCAGTCAGTGCTTAAACAGATAGGATCACCTTGTTTTCTCTGCTGAACAGTGAGCGGTGATGTCATCTTTGAGAAGTACAGGATGCCGCATGGCTAATGTCTGCCTGGTTCGATAGGGCTTTACACCGTCGCTGCACTGTTTTTCTGCTAAAACGTAATAGAGGGATGTGGAGTTATTGTTTCTGACTGCTCCCCCACGTTTAACACGCGCACTGGAGGGGGGCCTCGGAGGCCCCCCACCTGTTTTTCCAAGGTGGCCGGAGAACCGCGCGTAGCCGAAAAACGATACTTGGCCACATTTAACAGAATTTAATAGCGCGTCGATTGGTGAAGACTTTTTGAAAATCGGTCGAAAATTTTTTGACTTATAGGCTTTCAAAGTCAGACCTGCATTTTGAGATCGCCGTAAATGCGCGGTCGGACCAGTTAGCTTGCATTGGAAACCGAGTGGTGACGTCGTAACTCCATATAACCGGGACTATATGTCAAGGTCACTTCACATGAAAGTCAAGGTCAAGGTCAAAGGTCACAGGTCAAGGTCATATCTGCACTTTCAAGGTCACTGACCACTGGGCGTCCGGCTAAATGACGTTACCTGGTCTGACATATATTATGCTATGACGTCATCGATATGGTACCCCAATACAAAGGTCAAGGTCAAAGGTCAAGGTCAAAGGTCATTTGCAAAGGTCAATCCTCATTTCCCGCCAAACAGTGGCTATAGTGTTAGTCGAAGTGCACATTATAAGTAGTATACTATATTGTGACCTTAAAGGTCAATGACCTTGGATGACCTTGACCCAAAAGTTGTGGGGAAGCCTCTTTGAGACCTTTTCTCTATGAACCTTATCCGCCTTTAGCTTATTCCCGCCATTTTCCCGCAGAATTACAGCATTTAACAATCGATCCCCAGCATGGCCAATATTTGACCTTTAAGACCTCGTTTGACCTTGAAGATATTGACCTAGGTCAATGAAAATTGGCCATCATGTAGATCACCATAGCCCCCACCCACCTGCCAAGTGGCGTTTTTCTACATCTCTTAGTTTCCGAGATCTTAGGGGGGGCCTACCAGGCCCCCCTCCAGTGCGCGTTAGTGCCAGACCCCCCTCCAGTGCGGGTGTTAAGTCCGTTATTTTTATGAAATGGAAGCTCTTGATAATATTGAGTAGAAATATGGGTCGATGAACTAAAAGTAAAAAAAACGTAAAAAATGTCTATGAATTAATTGAATTACAGGACACAACCATCGTTATATAGATTGTTTTACAGACAGCTTGACAGTTAGACAGCTTGTTTTACGTTGTTCCAGTTTTACCAATGAAGGCCTTAACTTAGCTGCGAGTAGCCGATCTCATTACCGACGGAAAACAAACTTTCGCCATCTACACAGATGCTCGGTGTACCTCTGTGCTGCCACAGCTTCGTATAATAAAAGTGTTACTAACGAATGGAACCTGTTTACTACGTTTCTATTTGGAAAAGTGCGTTCAGTTTCAACGTTTTTTTGTGGGTAACGGGGCTAAGACGGGCTTCAAATTGTCGTTTCAACTCAAAATTGTACCAATCATTGACATTATTAGTCAAGCACACACTTGCTTCCTTATTTCGTTTTCCTTCTCTCAGCTGAAATTTAAAATCGTATTTAGGTATGTATGTATGTATGTATTTATGTATGTATGTATGTATGTATGTATGTATGTACGTACGTACGTATGTTTAGGAAGCTCAACTTATCGACGAAAGACTGCGGATGGCTTCGTTAAAAGGCATAGTTGCCGCTTCAAATTTATATTGAATTTTAGCTTCTGCTTAAAACCACAACTTATGTTTCACTCCCTAACTTCTGCCCTGGAATGTATGACAAATATTCAAGACAAGACATGGCACAACGTCCCATGAGTATCAGTCAATGATGCAGGCCAAATTGGCATACCAACCCAAATGCTAACGAAACGGCATCATGAGCGAAGCAAACAACTATGATAATGAGTTTCGACAATAATCCAAGACAGTAACTCAAAACACTGACGTCCGCGCAGTAGATGCTGTAGCACTGAATGACCCAGGTCACACGTGTGACCGGCAGCAGCCTGGAGGCACCGTGCGAAAACTACAAATTGGTCTAAATTAAGCGATTGCCAGCCAGCAAAAGTACCAGAGTAATCATTTTCAATCAAATCAAGTCTTCACCTAATGTTCGTGAAACTAGCCCCTCAAATAAACAACCTAATAATAATTTATACAGTATGACCGGAACTAGCTCAACATCTACCGCAACTGGTGGTGACACGATCAATCGAAGCGTTTGCGCTTTAGTGCTGCCACCTTTACATACGAAGTACTAAAAGTTGTCGCTCTCGTAACAACCAGCAAATCAGTTGTAGATAGCTGCTTACACATGTATGTAATACATATGTATTTCATATGTATATGTACATACTGGGTATGAAGTATGTATGTAAAATACATACATACGTACATCTCGCTAAGTGCTTAATTTGTCAAGCTCACATGTTAACACCCGTCCCGTTGGGCCTCCAAGCCACCTTCGCCCTGGTGCGGGTTTCAAACACTGCTCGAACTCGGCTCCTGTGGGCGATGGCGAAAGAATACGAACACTGGTGGATAGCCAGTACAGATCATTGAAGAAGCTACATTCGTCACTTTTTTGTTCTGGCCAGCATTGAGGTCATGACAGGTCAGAGAAGGTGCCATGTGTGAGAATAGCTTCTGGTTCTAGCGTCTGACAGAGTTGAGTTAGAATCATTTTTAGGCACCATTCTCTTTCTCTCGTTATGGCGAATCGAATGGTGTATACTATGACTGTACTAGGTCAAAAGATAATCAGGGTTGCCATCTAACCTAATTTAGTCAATATGCACAGCAATCGATTTCCAATAACAATCCCAACGTCATGGTATCAAAATAAAAGTTTTACCATCCTTTCCTGCAAAGTTATTGACCCAAGTCTGAAAACCTGCTTAAGTAGCCCCAGATGACCTCTCAGAGGTCACAGGTCCAAAATGGCAACATGAACCTATAAGGGGGCCTATGATACTATGATTTGGAGAATACGAAGGTATTCCAAGCTGTATCTACACTAATAACACCTTTTCGGAAAATTTTCGTGTTCCCCATGTATTTCCAATGGAGAAGTCATGATCCGTATTGGACGTTAGGTCATCGGTATGAAAAACCCCTGAATATGTTTTGTAGTATTCGGCTGGTTCATTATGCGGTATATGTTTCAATTTGGCAGATTCACCCTTTTCCTACTTATGCCACCTTAGCTTAAACATTTTTGGAGGTGAGGTCCTTGACATGCACTGGTGACCTAACGTGAGATGGCCCAACCTTCAAATTTTGGGAAAAGTTGCGGAATTTTTCAAGGATAGGGTGTGCTCGGTACGACTTCGCTTCGCGCTGCCGTTTTTTTCGTGCCGCCAGAAACTCCCGAGGGGGTGTTCAAACACCCCCCTCCCCACCGAGACGATGGTTAAAGAAAGCAGAATACCGGAGCAGAAGACACAAAAGCACCTCAGAGGGCTTGGGGCTCCAACATCTAGCCAATTTCCTTTTAACTAGAAACGGCTTCTTTCATAGAACTTTGGGAACAGCCAACAGATATGGCGGAAAGTTTTTCTCGAGCTTCTGTGGAAAAGAGGGTGACTTGTTTGGGATGGGTTTCTAAGCCTGTGGGGAGTTGAGCGCGATCCAGGTGGGTCGGCTCTTTACGGCGGGGATGTCGTCTCATTCTCAACACTGACTGAGGATTTGCGTGTGGTAGCGGGCTGTGACAATTGTGTGTGTGGTTGTGCAAAAATAAACATGTGCGGCTCTCGAAAAACAATACTAGATGTGCCCATAGATGACATGAAGACGACAAGATGGTCCTCCTGTGTAGAATCTTGGATATCAGAAAACTTAAAGGGTAACTGAGGATTTGACGACAAAGGTTCTCAGGAGGCACCCTGGAAAGAAATAGGGACGTTGCCGGCGAGTGGTTCCGCCCTCCGACTATTTGTCTCCGAAGCTACATGCTCTGGGTGTGAAAGGATGTGCGATCGAGCGCTTGAGAGATGTCGGTGCTGCTTATTCTGCACCAAAGACGAAGCTGTCGGCGGCAGAGCCAGCGCACCACCGGACAAGCCTTTGACAACATGGCTGATTCGCGGTGCTAATGTTCCCCTGAGGACACCACCAGACGCCTCTCTCGGTAATTTAGTCTCGGGCTACTGTCGGGACTAAGAGAACACCTTGTTAGATCATCAAGGCTGGCGTCACCACAAAGGCGTCAGAGACTAGGCACGACTGCCCACATCTTGACCCTGGCCAACTACGACTGGAGCAGTGTTTCTACCGCAGTGGGACCCAATGCCAAGTGGTACATCCATGTAACGCTTACTTCGATGACGCATCCGTACACGTATATGCGATTTCAACAACAATCTGCGACCGCACACGTTTCTAAATAAAGGAAGAGAAATGAATGGGAGAGCCAGGAAGGAAACACGATGCCCATAACACACATACAGTGGACATTGGAATTTGTTTTGAATTGAGTAAGTTATTTTTCCGCACGGTTCGGAGTCCGTCACCACTCGCTCCACGAGCAGGGGGAGGGGGTAGAGCGGGGCTCCGGCACGACCCACTCCATAGTCGACGGCAAGACCTGCGGGGGTGGGGTGGGGGCAGCGGCGGCGAGAGTCCGACTAACGTGTTCCAATAAACATCATATGGCTTCTGATATATTTAACCCTCGCCCCACCGGGGGCCATCGATGGCCCCCTAAGGTTTTTTCGGGATAGCAGAAAAACGACGAGGCGCAGCACCGCGGTTGAGGGCTCTACCTCTCACTGCATCATTTTCCCATCATCCCTGAAAATTTTTACCCCGGGTCACCCAAGGTCAGGCCACCAGACGAGGTCAACCAAGGTCACCTTACTTCAACTTTAGAGCTCTGTAAGAGCTACATTTCAAAGTCGATCGATTTGAAGCTTCCTACACTTCATGACCCCTCCAGGGTCTACAAGGTGTATATCCGGGATTTTTCGATTTCGTGCCCTGAGGTCAGGTCACGAGGCGACCTCTCCCATTGGAAAAGCATGGGGAAAACCTGTTTCATGATATAAAAGCCACAAAAATGATTGCAAATACTCAGACTGCTCAGAACAGCGTTTTTTGACACCCTTTCATGGATCCCAGGGGTCATATTTACCCTTTGACTTTTCCAAGGTCATCCAAGGTCACCAGAGGTCAAAAACAGTATTTTGACAATAACTTTTGACCTAATTAAGCTAGAGCGCTGAAACAAACACCATCGTGTTTGTCTTGTCACTGGCTTTCATTTGATATACGGCAAGGTCACTTTGTGACCTTTCGTGACCTCAGGTCATATTAGGTCACGAGGTGACCTCTGGAGGTCAAACCACTGGCGGGAGGTCTTTACGTTCCACATAGCGGAAAAAGTACTGACAATTTCCTATCAAATGAACTTTACCAGGCCTCAATAGCTCTAATGACATAAGAGTTATGACCAGTTTGCTTAATCATTGCATATTTGAGTGAAAATAGCCGATCTTGACCTAATTTGACCTCTGGAGGTCAAACCATTGACCTGAGCACTAAAACATGCGAAGTAATTTCTTACTGAATTCACGCGAGCTTTCTATTGCACTTTGCAGATTTGCGCTAACGCCCATATTTTCGGAGTTAGAGGGGGGCATCGATGGCCCCCCGGTGGGGCGAAGGTGGCGCCGGACCCCCGGTGGGGCGCGGGCTAAAGTCTTCCTGTGATAATTCAGAACATCTTACAAGACTGCTACTTTCGGACAGTACAACATCTGCTGCACAGTCTACCAGGTTTCACATCTTGCGGGCCGTCTACTTATGCACCCAGCCGTCTACTTATGCACCCAGCCGTTCAGTGATTTCGGTCTGTCATCAAGCATTCAACTTCGACATGGCTGCTGACCCTGATCCGAAAACAGCTATCCCAGCGAACCAAAAAGCAAGAAGAGGGAACAGACCCCCTCGCAAGCGTGGTTGCGGGGAATGGCACACTTCAGAATTACGACAAGAAATGATTTGATGTATAGTAACATATACATACGTCACTCCAGTCGCCAGTCGTTCCGGCTTGGAACACGGTCTGTCGAAAGTATTAAAAGGCGATGTTTGAATATCTGAGTTACGGTATATATAGAGTTTGTTTACATGTTTACCCTGTCGCGCATGCTTTATTACCATTTGGTGTTGTTTTCGGACGTGACGCGGTGGATGCAAAGCCTTATTTTGTGCGGATGTACCTGAATAAACTAAACAATAAACGGAACAGTGAGCGCACTGCAAGCTAAAGAACGCCTGTCGGCCTCCCAGTCCAAGTTGAAGGACAAGAGTGCCCGGCAGACCATAGGCGGATCCAGGATTGCCAATGGGGGGCACCTTCCTGGGGGCGCCATCCGGACTGGGTAGGGCGCCACTTTTGACCGGCAAAACCTATCAGGCGGGCGCAAAATCCTATCGGTGGGCGCCGATTTTCGCAATCCTGGGGAGGGGTGAGAAGCGACATTTCAAGGGGCGCCATCGACCTTTCAGGGGACGCCGTGATCATTTCAGGGGGCGCCGAGGGTCGATGGGGAAAGCACGTTCCCACTTTGCCCCCCACCCCACGATCCGCCTATGGAGCCTGCAACTTTATGAGAACACACCTAAGCGCCGAGGTGAAATCAACAGTGCCGCCGAGGGTTGGCACCCTGAAACCCAACGACTGTCACTTCCGGATAAGCGGTGATGTCATCTTATCTTATTTATTTACGCAAGGAATATCTTAACTGAATCCTATTAGAAATGTTACTTTGCGATCCTTTTGCAAATCAGTTGGTCCTATTTTGAGGTAAACATAAAAAAATGTTTCGGTTCAGAATGGTACGAACCGGCAAATTTCAGGGTGGCTCCTGTGAACCTTATAGATCTTTAGGATTTTTTATTTAAACAAAAGCGGTGTGTGAAGGCCGTTATGATCATGGTATTTGGAAAGTGGCCTTGCTCATCCATGTTTGTTTGGAGTGTTCAACTTTCGATTGGGGGGAGGCGGTGGGGTTCCGAGCTCATCTTTGTGGTTCCCGGATAAGCACCACAAAAGAGAAAGAAAACCGTACCCATGGTTCGTCCCCACCATCCATGTTCGTTTGGCTGCCATGTGCACCCGTGGTTGGACCCTACCATCCAGGTTCGCTTGGCTGACATGTGCACCCGTGGTTGGACCCCCACCATCCAGGTTCGCTTGGCTGACATGCTGGAGACAATTGCACGCCTCCGATGGGGATACCGGGAGGATTTGTATTTTGAAGGGGGCGAGTGTAAAAATGAAATGGCGTGGGGAAATGAAGTATTTGTGTGTTTATTTTTTAAAGTCAGAACAATTATCTTGACTAATCGAACGACCGCTCTTCGTCTCTCTCTAAAATTTATAACATCAAATGGATATTTTCGGTGACAATGGAATGCAAATGTAAACTTGTGCAGGCACGGTATACTGTAAATGGTGCCTGCATGGGTGTTCAATTCCATTTAGATTCACTCAGGGTTCCTGAGACCGGAATTTTGGGAATGAAGCCTCGGCCCTGCGGTGTCGTCACCTACTTGAGCTTTTCCAGATGCATAAGCCGCTTTGCCTAAGCTCATTTAGTGAATAAGCGGCTTGATTTGTCGATCAATGAGAAGGCGAGGGCGTAAACAGATATGACTTGGCGCTCATTTTTTGTGTATTCGACAAAAACATTCCGGTCACTCGTGTTTCCAAAAAATCCGCTCATGAACAACGCTAACGTTTTTCAATGTTCACAGGCCTAGGCGCAGAGTCTATACCCCCCCCACCACCACCTCTACTTGTCATCCAAAATTTGGTTAAAGGTGCTGATCGGTTTTGTTTGCTCCCGGAAAGTTGTAAGCCATGCGTGTGTTGGCCGTTGTTCGTTCTTCTCGTGGTGCGCCTCTGCTCTATGTGCTCGTGTGTCGACCAGTGCGGATTGCTCCTGGACTGACACTTCTGCCCCTGACCTGTCTGCTGTGTTGGCCAGTGTTCGTTCTTCTTCTCGGCGGTGTGGTCGTTCGGCGGCTCATGCGACGCGGCGGGCCGCGACAAGTTCGACCTCATCTTCCGTCAGCTGATTGCCGCCACGGTGACTGACCAGCTGCGGGTGCGTACGGGACTGGGACTCCCGCAGCCGACCTCCCGGCCGGGACCGGCCACGCTGCCTGGTTCTGAACACGCTGCTTGTACTTTGTTAAAAGCTTATAGAACTTTGCACTTTAAAAACATTTCAACGTTAGTTTGTAATGCTTGGTTTTTGTATGTTCCAATATTGAAACAGTTCAGCGGTAGTCTGTTAAACTTGGCCTTGGTGTTTTTGGGAGATGTTTGTAACTGCTTTTTTGTATTACGTAAATATAAAGGACTTCTCCACTAGTGAAAATGAAAAACGTTCGGAGCTTTCGGCTATATTTTATCATTTTAGCATGCTATATTTTATCATGTCATTTCGAGATGCTTTTTTGTATTTATTGCCGAAAGTTTAGGACCACGAATTCCCGTTGAGTCGTGTCTCGGTCACGTGAATCGCCCTGAAGATGCTGAAATCGCTCGGTAATTAATACTTTCGGTTTGTGAGGCATTGGCTGTCATCGCTGTCATAACGATAATTGTTGGGGTTTAATGACGCAGTGACCGTCAAGGTTTTACGGCCTTTCCAGCTTTACCCTGCTTACCGAAGACGTTGCCATCTTTACCTTGCTCCCCCCAAAAAAATATATATTCTGGAAAATCCTGCACCTATGTGTACAGGCAGGGGCGTAGCCAGGATTTCGCTCAGGGGAGCGGCATCCCCAAAAGGGCCCCTGCGAAAGCGCCAAAAGGGACCTGATGGGTAAAAAAGCCCTGCTCGTTACAGAATAAAATGCTGAAGAGGGCTTAAGAGGGCCCTGTCTGGTATAAGATTTCAAATTTGGCCTCATAGCATAGCGCGGGTGAGCCGCGCTTCGTGCGACCCGTGTTTTAAAAGGGACCTTTCGGGCCCTCAGGAGGGGGCTGTCCCTGCCGCCCCCCCTTGGTTACGCCCCTGAGTACAGGCAGCGTGAACTGTGTTGCACCCGACAGCCAACGCCGGTTAGCGTCTGCTTGGTGAGGAATGGAAACCGCTACCGACCCCCTGACTTACATAATGAATGATGCTCCAGTGAGTGGATACAGCTGAACTAGCTACATTATCGCGTATTGGACTGACCGTGCGCTAGAGAGTGTAACGGTCAAGCAAAAATATAACGTCATTCGGTCGGTATCTGAGATGTCCGCGGCAAGTCCGCATCCATCGGTTTCCACGCAATGATCATCAGCGCAAATCCAGTCTGTATCCGAACAATACGACGGAATCGGCGAAGAAAATGAGAATCTAAACTCACATCCTGACCGGAACTTAGCCGAATTATCATGATCAATCCAATCCAATCTGCTTATTGATTGGATTTGGTGTCGCCTCAAACATCCAATCCATGATAATCTCTGCCGAGGGCCTTCAACTTTACCCGGCGGAGCCCAGAATTTAAAGTGCCTCCAGCCGTATCGGGCGGAGCCCTGCTTTGGAAGTCAGGACAGGGACACCCGTGTGCTTTTATCATTTGTCGGGAAAGTATTTGTCGACTAAAACACTGGAATTGAAGTGGTGGATAGCATGCAGGTACTGGAAACGCCACGCACCGTTTCAAGGAAGATGTTTTTTTGTAACTTTCCGCAATGTTTGATTAACGTTGGCGTACAAATTACAGCAGAGGCCTCACTGACAATAGCAGCAATGTTATTCTGTCAATGAGATGGAAGACTGTGTATTACGTCGTATATATTTTTGAAAGCCCTTACTCTTACTTTTTTTAGCGTGACACACATGCAGAAACGTATGCATTCATACACACGCACATGTGCTGTTGTGCTACGAACGACTATGCTGAACCTGCAATGGTTGTAAGCTGAAAGGGGATATGACGCGTGGCGTATCCACCGGCGGATTTCCTGAACAACGATTAATTGTACTCCCCCAGAAACCGTTCCGACAGGGACAGAGTTGGTTACGCCAATGGTCGTGGCAGTTAATGCGTTGCTAAACCCCAATTTTTATCATTACATCGGTTGTTCGATGTTTCTATCTAGGCTACTCTTCAGTAAGAGAGAGAAAACAATTTGGCTACAGGACTATGCCGCACGCAACGTTGCATGCATCCATCTTTGATGGGATCCCTACTGACGGCTGAAAAGTACGAAGAGGTAGTCGTGACAGGTTTTTCATCCGTCTTTTGATGATTGGCATATCGCTGTACTTCTGTCAGTTGTCAACAACTATAGTTTTGATTCAGAAGTTTATCAAGCCTGCTACGCCCATTGTGCTTCCATTTCGTTAACGCATTTCTTTTTCAGCCCGCGTTATTTATTTTAGAGGGCTGATTTTCAAGCCGGGGAGTTTGACGGATTTCTGACTCTGACAGCTGGAGTTCCACATGGACGAGATTGCGCCGCCGAAGCGAACGTTCCTGCTGCCGTTCCCTCGCGAGGGAAAAGTATACGACTATAAGTTCAACATGGACGTAAGTCGGAAGTGCAGCTCTGTGCTCCTGCTCTTGCCCAGACGCCTCTTCGCGACTGTACAGAACGCTAGTGTTGTATCCCTCTTTTGCATAACGCCGAGACCCTCGCCCATTACATAGCCAAGCCAAGGTATATATTCGCATATATGCGTTGTGTGTGCGTATTTGTGTTATTTGGTCAAATTTCGATGTTGTGCTCTGATTGGTGAATATGCATTTGTATATGGATACACATGCCGTGATATGGATACACATACATTTGTTCATGCATACCCTGAAGAAGTTGACGAACCCTTTCACTTCTGGTTCAAAAATATCGCGTTGGAACTGTACTCATGATTTTCTCCGTGTTCACCTCTGTTGCATGCTATAATAACAGATGATGATTATTCGCCTTATGTTGCTCGTTATTTTTCAGGTCAATATCTGAAAAGGCGATGTTAAGTTTGATTAAAGAGTGTTGTTTAAAACAAAAACAGTTGCCGTGCTCATGGAAGCCGTTTTGCATCACTTTAAGCGCTGTAAATCTCGGTCATACATTGTCGTTTAAGTATGGAGAGTTAGGAAAAAGGAAATAATGTCAGTCTACAATAGCGCCGAGCCTGCCCTTCAGGACCACGGCAAGTGGGAGCTGTGGAAGGAGGCGTTGAAGACGATGCCGGCCATCCCGCGCGACGTCATGGTCAACAGCATCATCGTACCGACGCTGGACACGGTGCGGTACACAGAGCTGATGCGACTGCTGGTCTACCACGAGAAGCCAGTGCTGCTCTGCGGCCCCACCGGCACCGGCAAGAGCATCTACACTATCGTGAGCTGCGCCAGGGGGCCGAGAGAGTGGCATACCGGCTAACGCAGCGGGTGAATGCGCAGCAGCATGCGCGGGTTTCTTGTCAGGGGCCCCATTTCATAAACGGTGTAGCTTACGCTAATAGCGTAGAAGCAGCATAATGCTGCGTAGAAAGTGAAAAATACAGCATGATCTTGTTTCATAAAAATGCAGCGTAAAATAAAACTACTCGCAAAGTTACGCTGCTGTAAACTGCGCTGCACTGGAATGCAGGGCAGAATATTCACAATCCTGTTTCATATTGCAGACAACATCAGCTATGTTCTACATATTCAACAATATGTAAAACACTCCTGAAAAGCTTTGCAAGAAGTAGCAGCGTACATTTTATCAGCCAATGATGCAAAACGTGAAAATATAAAATTTATTCTGTAATGTTTAATGTCAGGTAAAACTATTGTTGTGAAGAACAAAATAGTCATGAATGTAAATTAAACTTAAATGTGTTCAACTTCTTCCTGGCCCAAGTCTGAAGTGGGAGTTACTCATGTCAAGCTGAGCTGACGTATAGAGTTCTGTGGCTTTTTGGTATGGCAACAAATAATAATAGCTATTGGTGCAAATCCACAGGAAAGCTGACATTGATTTTTTACTTTGACTTTCTGCCGTGATTTTTATTTTACAGTTCAGGGAGCGCCGAGACATAGATAAGCTGACAGTGACACGGTTATATGGAGTCTATGGAGGGTAACAGTTCCATTTAGGAGGGCTGTAACCAACAAAATCCGACTATCTCCATCGAGGCCTCTGGTGAAAATGTTAATATATGTACACACATACCTAGGTACCCTCATCTAGGTATTCTTCATATATGTTGACTCAATATTCCTTTCCCAGTTTCAAGACATTATAAGGTTTCCAGTAATTTGAGTAATTTGGATTCTGTAATTTTTCTTCAATGTTCATATAACAAAGTGATAGATGAGAGGGTGACCTTAGCGGGTAGACGTCCCTGTGCTTTGTGAGACGCTCAAGGTTGGCTTCCAATTTGACTGGTCATTACGGGCATTGCTCGTTCGGATAGTGGCTCTCCGTGGTATGTCCACCGATAATTAAGTGTGGCTTCGATCCCTAAAGCCAAGCTTGCAATAGGTGGGACAGCATTTAAATAGAAAATGTACGAAAGCTGACGTCATTTAAAGAAGATCTGTGTAATATCTTCTCGTATTTTCCTCACTTGTTTTGTGAACCTGAAATTTGTTAATTGACTGTGCCATGTAGAAGGCCGTATCTAGAATTAAAAACGTGTCCGCTAAACTGTGGAATTTACAACACGTGGCAGACAGGAATGCGTCGTGCACAGTTTCATGTATATGTTATAGAGACGAGCTTCTTGTGACGGAATATATTGACCTTTCCGTCCTTGGATGGAACACCGTATGCGCAGTTGGACGCTCGGTAAAAGTTCACTCACGCCTGACTTTTCACTATCTTGCAGAACTTCATGTTGAACAAAATGAAGAAGGATGCCTACCTGCCTCTGATCGTCAACTTCTCGGCACAGACCTCGGCGAATCAAACTCAGGACATTATTGTCAGCAAGCTGGACAAGCGGCGCAAAGGTTTGAACGTAACTTTTTGCTGTTGGTTTCTTTTCACGAGATGCCGCTTCTTCTGTGGTGTTGGAGGTTTTTGCTAGCACGGGGACGGACGTGGCAGGGGTTGTTAGCAGCGGATGGTCGTACAGGGCGCCCACTCGCTGAAGCCAGCATCCTGAGCTCATGCTCTGGCAGGATATTTGGAGAAGGCGTGACATGGACCTGGCAGCACCAACATGTACACCGACACGTATAGGTGGTATACCAACGCGTTGTGAGTTGATGATGCCACATAACCCCAGCCGTGGGTGAGTTGTTGCACGTAAGCGGCTGATAAATATTCTGGCCTTGCAGCCGCGCACGGCTCCACTTTTTCGCGGCGATGAAACAATTATTAAAGACAGTTACGAGTTCCATGCCAAAAATATTCACCCTTCAAATAACTTGTCTCGCACCTTAATCTGTGGGTTACATATTACCTGCCCTGTCTGGCTTTAAGTATGTTTGCAAGTTGAAGTAAACACGGTTACTTGGTCCAAGGACAGAGGCGCTAGCTGGTCACTTTCATGGCCCGGAATGGTGATTGGTCAGCTACTCAAATCCTTTACAAATTCAATTCCAGCTACTCAAATCCTTTACAAATTCACCGGGGAGTCAGGTGCGCGGCTGCGTGCTGCGACTCTTCGCGTCGGTAAGTCCCAGGCATGTTGTTATTGGTTTACGAAACAGCTGAACTCATGCTGGCTGCCGAAGACCGGCGTGTTGAGGAATGGGTACAGTCCGAGTGGGAGGATCAGCGTTCAGCGGGACCGGACGGCCGGAGTGGTGGGGCGCGAGGACGGTCGTGAGGCAGGACGCTGGTGCCGACGCGCCGACTTCTCCCTGTGAACTGGGCTTCTGACATGCCTTGAGCATTTCGTGTCCTTGTCAGTATAATGCAGGTATTAGAATGAGATGGGCAAATATTGCGTTGAGGCGAGTCATAACCGTGTCCAATTCCTTCGCAGTGGAATGTCAGAATGACCACCACAAGCCTTCTGCCATTCATCCAGTAAAGGCCGGTGTATGGGGCCCTGATATCTGAGCCAGGCCGTTTAGGACCGTGTAAGGGACCAGGTCTGATGTCTGAGCCAGGCCGTTTAGGATCGTGTAAGGGACCAGGTCTGATATCTGAGCCAGGCCGCTTAGGATCGTGTAAGGGACCAGGTCTGATGTCTGAGCCAGGCCGTTTGGGACCGTGTAAGGGACCAGGTCTGATGTCTGAGCCGTAAGGGACCACGTCTGATGTCTGAGCCAGACCGTTTAGGATCGTGTAAGGGACCAGGTCTGATGTCTGAGCCGTATGGGACCAGGTCTGATATCTGAGCCAGGCCGTTTAGGATCGTGTAAGGACCAGGTCTGATGTCTCAGCTGGGCCGTTTAGGATCGTGTAAGGGACCAGGTCTGATGTCTGAGCCAGGCTGTTTAGGACCGTGTAAGGGACCACGTCTGATGTCTCAGCTGGGCCGTTTAGGATCGTGTAAGGGATCAGATCTGATGTCTGAGCCAGGCCGTTTAGGACCGTGTAAGGACCAGATCTGATGCCTGAGCCAGGCTGTTTAGGACCGTGTAAGGGACCAGGTCTGATGTCTGAGCTGGGCCGTTTAGGACCGTGTAAGGGACCAGGTCTGATGTCTGAGCCAGGCCGTTTAGGACCGTGTAAGGGACCAGGTCTGAGGTCTGAGCCGGGCCGTTTAGGACCGTGTAAGGGACCAGGTCTGATGTCTGAGCCAGGCCGTTTAGGACCGTGTAAGGGACCAGGTCTGATGTCTGAGTCAGGCCGTTTAGGACCGTGTAAGGGATCAGGTCTGATATCTGAGTCAGGCCGTTTAGGGCCGTGTAAGGGACCAGGGCTGATGTCTGAGCCGTAAGGGACCAGGTCTGATGTCTGAGCCAGGCCGCTTAGGGCCGTGTAAGGGACCAGGTCTGATGTCTGAGCCGTAAGGGACCAGGTCTGAGGTCTGAGCCGGGCCGTTTCGGCAGGTGTCCTCGGCCCCCAGCCAGGTAAGCACCTGGTGGTGTTTGTCGACGACCTGAACATGCCGCTGAAGGAGACGTACGGCGCCCAGCCGCCCATCGAGCTGCTGCGGATGTGGCTCGACCACTGGATGTGGTACGACCGCAAGGACGTGACGCCCTTCAAACTGGTGGATATACAGGTCGGTGGGCGCTGCGCCATGTGAATTTTAGCCTTTAGCTCTCGCCCCAGCCGGGGGGAGGTATTTGAACACCGTGTCATTTCATATGAACTAGACAGAAAACGGAACTCTGCCGTACTATGCACACCTTTTTCTTGATAATCTGCCCAACGTATTAAGCAATTTCCGCTCTATGTCATCCCAGGTCAGGCCAAGGTGATCTCACTTCTAGAAATGTTTTAAGTGGCAGCGGTGAGAATAGGCTACTCTATTGGTATGAGACTCCTGTGGCATAATACGCCCACCACCTCTGATGACGATACTGTTTTGCATCGCTGGGTAGTCGTAAACCAATGCTGGGTCGGTACTGTAGCCGGTCAACTGTGAGGAGTTGGTGTATACTATGCTTTATATGATTTCTGTGAATCAGGTGTGTCTGAAAAAGTGCATGAAGTTGGCACGTGGGGGAGAGAAAATAAAACCCTTAATTGGGGAAACTAGGTGGTCTACCTTCAGGCACGGGCCTTGATCTATCCATTAGAAATGTTTTCGGAACATTAGAAATGACGGGAAATTTTCTTGCTCTAGCTATGTTTCTATAGGTATGCCTTGGGTTTTGTTCTCAAAATCGTAATATTTTAGGTCTTTCCTCGGGACTCATAAAAACATTTCGCTGTTTGACTTCTCAGGGGTCATCTGGGACTACTTAAGTCGGTTTTCAGATTCGGTTCAATGACCTCTGAAAGAATGTTGGGAGAGGTTTCATTTAGTATTCGTTTTGTCATGGCTAGTCAATATATATGCGAATACTGACCATATTAGATGAGTTTGCTTGAATTTTCGACCTAAGTATGTTTATATTATTCTTCATTTACTGTTTTAAACGGTGATGATATGAGAATGCCTAGCATTTGCTCTAATTCTTCCCATTTAGAGGGTAGATCCCAAAAAATGTAACCTATTATTTTATTTTACCTCTAATAACCTCAATATTCGCCTGAGCCAGAGTTGCAGACAAAGCTTGGTAATGATTTCTCCCCGGCTACTTGCCACTGTTGGCGTTTTCCCCGATCTCCCACAAGAGTTAAGGGTCGAAACCCCTCCCCCCCACCCACTGGGGTGAGGGTGGACCGGAGAATCCTTGTGGCGGTGGTTTTCATGTGCCGGTACACGGGGCTCCGCGCCACCTTCGCCAGTACGGAGGGGGGGTACACGCCCCCTCATCCTACGATCTCGCCAACCATGATAAGAAGCGAACGGTGGTGTTAGATAGCTTGTCTTGATCTCATCCGAAAATGTTATCCCAGATGTTTTAGATCACTAGAGGTCAAAGTATTTTCTCACTGGAATTTAATGGAAGCGTACGTTTTGTGACAACGCCTGAAAGAGTAGAGATATAGAAAACACATAGGTACACTTGGACTACTCCCGTCAAGCCCGATCGATTGATGTATCTCATGCCCTTTCAGGTTAGATCCTAAAATTGGCTGGGTCTAACCCAAGGTTAGATCGAGGTCAGCATAGGTCATAAAGCACTTCTCAAAACGCAGTGGGAATCCAAACACAACGTCGTCTAAATAAACGTTCTATCACCATTCTCTTGAGTTATCGCGCTCTAACCAGTTTCCCAGCGCATTTCCAATGGAGTTGTCATAGCCCTGACCTGACCTCAGGTCGTCGATATTGAAAATCTTTAACCACGAATTTATGTACTCGATAGTCATATTATATTATGCGAATATGACATTGATAAACTAAGTTTGCTCGTTCTCCATCTCCAAACATTTTTTGGGCTAGGTCTTTTGACGTAGACTGGTGACCTGAACTGGTAACATCTGGACCTGAAATGTTGTCAGATGCTGCAAAAATGACCAGGGAACAGTATGCCAAGTACGGCCGGCGGAGCTGCGGCTTTTTACTGTCTCCGAAAACCCTTAGGGGGGGTGGAGGATCCGCCCTCGGTACCGGCGCGTGTTGATTAGTCATCACGCCCTGGCCGTGTCCCCGGCTTGGTACTGCAGCGCCTCGCTGGAGCCCGCTCCACCGTAAGCTCCGCATTTACCAACGGCTGTTTCTCATTAACCAGCCCCGTTTCCGTGCATTCCAAGCGATCACAAACACCAGACACGTGCGGAGCGCCAACAGGCTATTGTTGACGCTCGCCATGTTAGCGTTCACGCTGGCGTTACGAAGTAAGCCAGGTTCGTCTGGAATGTATTCGTGTTGGTGCAGCGACGCTGAAGGCTAAACATGGAGCGGTTATCCATTAGGAAGGCTAGTCGGCCCTCATGTGTCGAATATCGTTGAGGCATAACAGCGTCACTCCCACTTAATTGGGCCACTCTACGTGCTTTCCGAGTTTCCTTTCGGATTTTATCGTTACTTCACACGTCACTACCGTCTTGGTCTTGCATCTTCTTCCATTTGTCGAACTGGTTATTCAAGCAGTTCACGTTTGGCGCATTCCTTACTTCTTTCGGTAACCCGTTCCAGCATTCTTCAACTCGTAGGTTGAGACATTTTCTCCTGATTTCGAGCCTCGCCCTCCGAATTTCCATTTGTCCTTCCCTCCGCAGTGCCTCGCCGTCTGCTCTTATGACCGAATTCTGCCTGGTAGTTCCCTGGTAGCCCTGGATATGACTACCGTGCTCCTTCATGCTGGATGCATAGCATGCAGCCTGTCGGGTTCACTTTGATCTTCTAAACAAGTGTTATCAGTTCTGTCACAGTGTGTATATTTCAGTGTCTGGCTTGTTGGATGATGTAATTTACCATGTATTACCATGCAATTTACCATGTCGTACCTACATACCTGCATAGTTCGCTGTTCACTTCCCGACGTATCTGCGTCCTCCGTCTCCGTCAGTATTGCCCCTATATGTTTAGTAGATGCATAAATGTCGCCACTGGGAAAAAGTGAGAGGACCGGTCAATATTTTATGTGCTGCTAACAAGAAACATTCCCTCCAGAACGGAAAACTCGTCTGATTGGTTTTTATTGTGGCCGTTCGCAATGACGGCTTTCAAATATTTGCAAGTTCTTATAAATTTCGCTCAAATTAGAAAATGATTTTTGAGACAAAAATATTTTGCCACCAGGGATTTTCCGGCATTTCTAACGCGCATGAAAGCTAAGCTCAACCCCCACGAAGGTGCCGTGTCGTCTTTAAAGGCGGTTTGCTCGTGAGCAGATTATGGCTGCCATGGGCCCTCCGGGCGGCGGTCGCAACTTCGTGACGCCGCGCTACGTGCGCCACTTCAACCTCATCAGCATCAACGAGTTCGACGACGAGACTATGCGCGTCATCTTCTCCCGCATCATGCTGTGGCACCTGGACACGCGGTAGGGTGTCAGTCGTCAACCGGGCAGGTGGACTGGTGACTGTCGCTGCGTGTAGGATTCGCATGTGGTGCGCCTTAAAAGGCGTGTGTGCGTGTGTGGTAGTAGTGAAGAAAAGCTGCGCTTACAAGTACTACTCGGTTGGAAGTACTACGGGGTCGTTTAGTGCTTAAGCTTTTATGTAAGTTAGAGGCCCAGGCCTCAATTTCGCTGTCAGGGCGCACAATGCGTGCTTACAGTGATTGACGAGCGTGGCACAGCCCAGTTATGGAGCACTACACATGTGCAGATGCCTCACCAGAAGTCTTACTTCAAGCACTAGGCGATATCTAATCTAGATAATCTATATAATATACATCTATGGCTAGATCTATGTGAAAATGGGGTTGGTATCGTCGTCATATACGGCGGCTCTGGCCCTATAAGGCGGAGAAACACATTCTAGTGAGGCCCGGGACCATAACCGTAGAATACGAACTATCCAACTGCCCCGGTCACTGGCGCGCTGCAAAGCATTGCTCGCTGCATTGCTGTTGACGCGTCGCGTTCTGTGGACAGAGGCTTCGGGAAGGAGTTCGACCCCAGCATTGAACAGATTGTGGGCGGCACCCTCACCGTGTACAAGACGGCGATGGAGCACCTGCTGCCCACTCCCAACAAGTCTCACTACCTCTTCAACCTGCGTGACTTCTCGCGCGTGATGCAGGTCAGTCAGGCAGGCATACAGCCACCGGGTAATTGAACGTCAGTTCTTAAATTGAAACGCGACAAGTATAAAAGGATCGAATCTTGAATATAGAGATGGGTTTGACCTCCCCGTCCCCCCTGTGTATCGTTATGCTTTGTCGCAGTTCACGGGAACAGTGCTTCTTTCTCCGTGCCTCGGAGATGCGACTGGGCTGACGGTGGGTTTATTAGATACAGTTATGAGTAAGACACAGCCTGCCCGTTGTGGTTCGACTGGACGATTTTTCATCGTGGCGACCTTCTGGGTTTAACGTGATATCGGCAGCAGATACCCTGTTCAGTCTGTGTTTTGGCTTGGATTCAAGTGTACTCCATGACTTGCCGACTATTGCAAACATCTAGGTATCCCTTGAAACTACTGCAGCTTCTGCAGTCACACATTCTTATCGCAATTATGTTTTGTTCGACAATCATACATTTATAGTGATTCGACGCATGCTAAATTTAGCATAGTCGAGCATATAGAGCAGACGTTTTATGGCATAACTGGTTGCGATTTTGAGGCTGAAGTTCAGAACTGGAACCAACATGCTCTGTGGCAGGGCGTGCTGCTGTCGGTGCCCGAGGCCGTGGAGGACTTCCCCAGTCTAAAGCGGCTCTGGGTGCACGAAATCCTGCGTGTCTACTACGACAGGTGACGCGTGTTCTTATGACTGTGACATCGTCTTGTTGTGGTGCATGGTATGTTCTTTTGGTTCTTCCGGCATCTTCATAGTTTTCTGGGATGAATCTTCATGGTCATGAATGCACCGTGCCTCGGTCCTGAGCTGCTCGCTGTCCCACAAAAGTGATTGCTCTCCAGTGACTGGATTATTGGTTACAAGCACAAGCTGCTACATGCAGGACCGTGTCCGTATGTGGAGATTGTCGGTGGACAATTTTAGCACAAGTCGCTGCCTTCCTGGGCTCTGTTTGTGTACACCGTGCCCCGCCGCGCGTGGTTGTGCGCCTCCGGTGATGACCCAGCTCAGAGTGGTCAGACTGTGGACTGCGGCACCGTCTGGTGGACCGGTGGCTGACTGAGGCTCTGCCTGCAGGCTTGTGGACGATGGTGACCGGGCCTGGCTGGTGGAACACCTCCGGGAAGTGGCCAGGGATAACCTGGAGGAGGACTTCAGTCAGCTGATGATTCGGCTCGACTCGGACGGCGACGGAAAGGTGAGTGGTTGCTGCAGCGCGCCAGGCCGTAGAATTTGCACGGATTCCTCATGGGGGCAGGTGGTGCACTTGAAAATAACGCTCTCGGTGAGTTCAAGTTGAATGACTGAAACAAGATGTGTTCTAAGCGACAATGATAGGTGTCTCCTTCACCTGGGGACCTCAATTGGATGTTGTGTAGGCTTGTTTGCCGAACCGTTCAACCTCTCGCTTCACATTTGAATATTTCTCAACCAGATGGAGGGAATGCCCGCTCCCATGGAGGGCAAAACCAGACTGTCTGTGAACGGTTGCAGAAACGTCTGACGTCCCACCGCTCCGACAGGTGACTGAGAACGACCTACGGGCGCTGATGTACTGCGACTTCTCAGACCCCAAGGCCGACCCTCGCAACTACGTGGAGATCGAGGACCTCGATTTCCTGCGCAACGTCGTCGACGGCTACCTCAGCGAGTACAACGGCATGAGCAAGAAGCCGATGAACCTGGTGCTGTTCCAGTTCGCCATCGAGCACCTGTCCCGGGTGGCGCGCGTGCTGAAGCAGCCGAGGGGTCACGCCCTGCTGGTGGGCGTGGGCGGCTCCGGGAGGCAGTCTCTCACCAGGCTGGCGGCTCACATCTGCGACTGCGACCTCTACCAGGTGCGGGGATGGGCAGTGGGAACACCGCTCAGATGTCGGACTCGGGAGCAAACGTGCTGTGGTGGATTCATGTGGACACTAGAGGTCTGCCTGTCGCGGGATATTCCTGAAGGCGATGGCTCGACTTCTTAGGTTTCATTTGGGGTTGGGACGGGAAGACTATTCTTGTCTGGGAGTGACTGAGGGACAATGAAATGGAACGCAGTGGGACCACTAAGTGGGGTACATTTTGGGGACGGAATTGGACGGGGCAGCCTTGATTAGGACAGAGTGGTATGGATACCTTTTGCCATTATGCGCTTTGTCCTGTCATCCTAAGAACCAATGCTATCATGGCAGCGGGTAACAGTGTCGGCCCTGATCGGCATCTAAGAATATTCTTAGGCTTAGACGCGGCATAATCCACGTCATGAACAGTGACGTCATCGGTGTAACGCCAGTCTTAGCGCCAGGTGGCAGGCAAGTCGATTTGTTGGTTCATATTCTTAGCACTAGAGGGCAGTTGGCACGCCCTTGTAATGTTTGCGCGTTATTCTACCTTTAGACGGTGAGTAAAAGGTACATACATCGTTATCCACGACTGAGAACCACTCGCACCAGATTGCCGCACCGCAAAACGCAACTTGCTCTAATCATCCCATGTGCGCCAGATATGCCGACATTTCAGTCTGCGCGCAGTCACTATTTTCTGTCTTAGCTGACAAGTAAGACAGTCTTAGTGCTGACGTCATACTTTCGTGACGTCATGTACGAGCTAACGCCAGTCTTACCGCTAGGTGGCTAGCTGGGTGGCGTGAGACGTACTGCTCATGCTCTGTCTTAGCTAAGGCAGTCTTAGCTAAGAAGCTCAGTTGCCGATCAGGGCCCAGGTATAGTTCCTGTGGGCGGGATTTCGCTCTCCGGTGCTGTCGCGGCGTCACCTGACGCTGGTCTCGTGTCGCCAGGTGGAGATCTCGAAGACGTACGGCAAGACGGAGTGGCTGGACGACCTGCGCAGTGTGCTGACCAAGTCGGGCTTCAGCGAGCGCCCGGCCGTCTTTCTCTTCACCGACACCCAGGTCAGGAGCCGGGAGACGCTTGTGACACGGGTGGAAGACGAAACTAGAAAACTGGCGCGGTGGTGGCCGTCCAGGGGGGCGCACAACCAACTTCCCGGTGTGTGAACCAGTATTCATACTGCATTGAAATGATACACTTGGCGTAGGGTGTTCGTTCGTAAGATGATTTATTGTATTATATTATATTAGGGTCAGTCCCAACAGGCATGCTTGCCCAATGACAGGGAGTATTGACGCGGGTGTGTTTACGGATCCTCTCCACCGGGTCAGATCGGACACGGAAGGCGGTTTCCCGCCGTGGTGACAGAACCCACGTAAATACACGCTGTCGGATCTGGAAACAGGCAATGAAGCCACTAGGCCACCTGGCCCCCGTTTTTACTCCGTTGCGTGTAATGTTATCCCCAGCTCCTGCCTTTGTGTGCCTATTATTTTTACCGCTAGTTAGAGCCTTCTTTGGGCAAACTGATCTGATAAGCATAACACAAACTTTGTTTATTTTAAGCGAAGTGTTCCGCACTTACCTTTCAGACTTTTAGTCCACGGGTCCCTCACCCCCGCCCCCTCCTTTATCCGTATTCCTTTTCTGCTTCCGAATGCTGGTGTGTGTTCAGCCGCCGAATTGTAACATGCTATGCCTACTTGTGTGAATGTTTTAATGTGACGCTGTTTCGTGATTGAACTTGTATATTTCCGAAAGGAAATTGGTCTCGTCGGAACGCTTATGATGTGTAGTCTACTGGCATCCGGAGCTTCCGTAGCATATCCGCGGCAGGTGTAGTCGGTGGCGTCCGTATGATTAGGAAGCATAGTGGCCAGTTTTATATCTGTGTCCTTGCCGATTGTCTCAGATCAAGGAGGAGTCGTTCGTAGAGGATCTGAACAACATTCTGAACACGGGCGAGGTACCCAACCTGTTCGCCCTGGACGACAAGGTCGTCATCTGCGAGAAAATGCGCGTCCTGGACCGCCAGAAAGACAAGTCCATGCAGGTTAGTGGCTCACCGCCTTTGGATTTCGGGGTCAGATTTTAAAGGCCCACAGCATTGAGTCATTGTATACATACCATAACGAGTGGAATTTGAACCCAGCTCCACACGCTTTTATATTTGTTTCGCTTTTTCCACTCTATCTTCATGCTCCTCATACGGCAAAACTGTGCACAACCTAAGTATGGGATTCGATGCAAATTCACTGTTATATTGTAGAAATTTTAACATGACAATAACATGAAATATTAAATATTGTATATACTATATTGTCATTCAATAGTGAATAACTTGAGCTCGCCGACCAAAAGCCTCTTTGTTGGCGTCATGCCGCTTGCCTGTGTATTGCAGTGCAGGGGCGGTGCGGGCATGTGTCTGTGTTGGTGCCGGGCGAGGTGGTTCTGGCCCTGCCGTGTGTGCCCGCCGTTACTCTAATGCCGCGGCGACAGACTTGGTTTAGCTTTCTGTAGTTCGGTGGCTACAGGAAGCTGGGCGTTTAGCCTTTACGACAGCGAAGTCGGCGGTTACGCTGCCAGTCGTGCCCTCTAGAAGCCTCTCTAAACACCTGTACTCACAGCTGGCTCCGTATTCAAGGACGGGGGCAGTAACAGAGACCTTTTGCTGTCTATTTTGGGCTGTATTTGGGACGTCAGTTATGTATGGCATGACTGGAGCATAGTTAACCCTCGCCCCGGTTGGGTTGTCCCCCTCGCGGGTTTTTCCTGCGGTACCAAAAAACTGCGGGGCGACGCCGTGCTTGGTAAACCTTAGCCTTCATGAATTTTTATGAAGTTTCTACCACCTTTCGCGTTTTTATTTTTCTCGCCATCCCGAATAGGAGCAGAGTTCGAGATTTTTAGCCAAAAATTATGAAAACGTCCATGACTTCTCTGAAATCGCACAATAAGCTCAATATTTTTATCTTTAAAATGTTTTTCTGGAGTAAAGCATAAACCTCTGCTTGTGGATGACGTCATGATCTGGCAACTGCTGCCATAATCAATCGGCTTCAAGGGCTTTAGAGGGAATGTGGCACCTTGGTCGAATTTATTTTATTTTATTGTATTTATTAATTAATATCGCCAATAGATGCATATCCATTTTCAGGATGTGTCAGAGACTAAAAATAAACATAATATGCCTCAAGTAAATGACACGTCTCTCACATAAGAACAATACAATGCATCACCCAAGGCTAGGATGCTCCTCCCCGAGTATAAATGATTCTGGCAAAACAGGAATTAAAAGTTAAAGAAAATACATGGTCTAAAAATTATCTGCTGCGGCGATCGCGCTAGCTCGCAGCAAGTACATGGAGTGAACGGTTCAAACATTGACTTTAAAACTGCTAAAAGATTCTACAAATAGGTCGGAACCGGAACATGATGAGAAGGCATTCATTGTCCGCGGGGTCCGACACAAAATCCCCTGGCCCATAGTGTTCACGCCCCCGCGCCGCTCCGAATGCAGGAATTTAATGTAATGAGGGGTATTTTTAGCCAAAAATCATGAAAACGTCCATGATTTCTTTGAAATATGTACAATGAGTTCAATATTTTTATTTTAAAAAATGTTCTAGGGTGAAAAATAAACCTCTGCCTGCGGATGGCGTCATGATCTGGCAACTACTACCATATTCGATAGGCTTCAAGTTCTTCAATTGGCTGATTACTCACCGTGACGTCAGTGCTGTCGTCACACCAACAGCTGACAACTGTGGCCGCTTGGCTGGGGTAGATTATGGGTACATTTCAGGTAGGTTTTTAGCTTTTCCCCACGGAAGTTCTGAGTTTGAAAACAAATGATATATTGAGCACCGGGTTTTCCGGCACGCTTTACAACTTGGTTATCTCAGTCAAAATCACGTTACAAAGGTGCCACCATTCCCTTTGATTATATGTGGGTCGTATAGCAGCAGAGTGTGATGGAAGCCGACTGAAGTGGTGGAGGTTGGCACAGCCAAACATGCTTGATGATGATTGGGGTTTTAGGGCACGTCAGCTGCTGAGGCTATATGTCTCAGTAGCATGCAAAAAAAACAAACACAAAGGCCAAACATGCAGTGTTCTTGTGATCTCTGACGTAATCAAGCTTTGGAACCTATTTTGCTCTGGAACCATAACCTCTGGAACGGTTTTAGTTGAAGCAATTATTTACTTGAGATGTAATTGAATGGCCATGACGTACTTGGATGCAAGAGTTCTGAAGTACTTTGTTATAGTGTTTGCCGAGGTGAAGGAAGTCCCTTTGCAGCCATTATTAATATGGGCGACAGGGCAGTGTTTGTGGTGCAAAAGCATCCAATAATAGCCTATAATCATAAATAGCCTTCAATAATCATCTAATCACCCTGTTGGCACCTTCCAAAGTGACCATTGTCTGGGCGGGGTGACCTGGAAGTTCCTTCAAAGAAAAGTGCCGGATCAGATCTACACCTTCGGATACACTCAACTTATAAATGAATGGCAGACGAACCAAAAAGTTTCGAGAGAAAATAATGTTCTTGTATTCAGAAGTAACATTAACTGAATGTGCTGTCTCCATTGAGAAGCCCTGCGCCCTCATAAGTGACCAGCTTAAGGCGGAGAGCCGTTGAAGTTCTCAGACTGCTTCTCTGCTGATGGTCTCTCGCTGCCGTTTTCCCTGCCGCCGCCGTCGCCGTCCCGTCGTCACCGCTCCCTGCCTGCTGGGTTGAACCCCAGAGCTTCCTATAGAAACGAATACATACAGGGGCGACGGGAACAAACGGAAAATAATTATGAGACTGCAGCATGTAGCATGTCATTTTATTGACATGGATATTTTAGCATGCTTGATTTTGCCGCAGTATTGTAGCTCATGTGTGCGGATTTGTGTCCCAGCTTGTCTGCCTTCAACCCACGTACAGTCAATTTCACAGATGTCATTGTTTGCGTTACCCTATATCAAGGCCTTAAATTAGGGGCCTTAAACCCCCCTCAAAAATGCAACCCTTTAGAGACTTACGTTTGACGTCAGCGATTCCCGAGGTGGAGCCGCCCATCATGATGAAAATCGGCTACGGATCGGGATCTTTGTACGGTTTCAACATGCATCTGGCAGGGGCAACCCAGGATTCATTACCCCACGTTCACAAAAAACAGTATTATGCCCCTAACACGCAAACTATCTGCTGAGCCCCGTCTTCTTCCATACACAGCGGCAATGCGTTGCCAAGCATTTCTAGGCGATTGCTGACGTCATCGCCGTGCCGAATGCCAGATTTGCGGTTGCCATTTTGGCCTATGCTAAAAGCCGGAGCGCAACCCCCTGCCCTATGTGCTAACGGAAAACAAGGAAACTTCTCTCTGAATCATTATACCGTGGGGAAATTCCGTTGCCAGATGAAAGTAGGAGCGTTTTGTACATTTCCAAACGTTCTTCAGGAAGCACTTTCCGCGCCATTTATCAAAGTCGCCCCCGTCATCGCGCCTCTGGCATAATACATGGCTGTGCTGGTGACTTCTTTACCGAGCATCCGGCCCCTTCGCGCGGCTGTCGGGGTGTGATGTCTTGAATGCAGCCGTTGTCTGAGCCGTCTCTGCAGCTGTACGTGGGCCCTGCAGCTCTGACTCACCACCCCCCCCCGATACGAGACCGGAGGTGGGGCGACATATCGCGCCGGCAGCGCACCGGAAGGACACGAACACCCCTTCACCTGTGCTGGGAAATTGTCTTCTAAAAATAGGTTTTGCATCGATTGGAATGCGAAGGTGAACGGAGGGCATGGTAGCCTACCCCCCCTCCCGCGATAAAAGTGAGAATCATCAACCAGATGGGAATGTCAATTAACCCGCGCCCCACCGGAGCTCCGCGGAGGTCCGGCGCCACTTTCGCCCCACCGGGGGCCATCGATGGCCCCCTCTAACTCCGAAAATATGGGGGTTAGCGCAAATCTACAAAGTGCATTGGAAAGCTCGCGTGAATTCAGTAAGAAATTTATTTGCATGTTTAAGCGTTCAGGCCAATGGTTGGACCTCCAGAGGTCAAATTAGGTCACGATCAGCTATTTTCACTCAAATATGCAATATTTAAGAAAACTGGGCATAACTCTTCCATTGGAGCTATTGAAATTTGGTAAACTACATTTGATAGGAAAATGCCAGACCTTTTTCCGTTATGTGGAACGTAATGACTTCCCGCCAGTGATTTGACCTCCAGAGGTCACCTCCTGACCTCATATGACCTGATGTCACGAAAGGTCAGAAAGTGACCTTGCCGTATATCAAATGAAAGCCAGTGACGAGTCATACACGATGGTGTTTGATTCAGCGCTCTAGCTTAATTAGGTCAAAATGTATTGTCAAAATACTGTTTTTTCACCCCTGGTGACCTTGGATGAACTCGGAGAGGGCAAAGGGCAAATATGACCCCTGGGATCCGTGAAATGGCGTCCAGGAACGCTGTTCTGAGCAGTTTGAGCATTTGCAATCATTTTTGTGACTTCTAGATCATAAGCCAGCTTTTCCCCATGCTTTTTCAATGGGAGGGGTCACCTCGTGACCTGACCTTAGGTCACGAAACCGAAAAATCCCGGATATACACCTTGTAGACCCTGGTAGGGTCAATAAAGTTTAGGAAGTTTCAAATCGATCGACTAAGAAATGTAGCTCTTATGGAGCTCAAAAGTTGAAGTGAGGCGACCTTGGTTGACCTCGCCTGGTGACCTGTCCTTGCGTGACCCGAGGTAAAAAAGTTCAGGGATGGTGGGAAAATACTGGGGTGAGAGATAGAGCCCTCAACCGCGGTGCTGCGTCTCGTCGTTTTTCTGCTATGCCAAAAAAACCTTAGGGGCCCATCGATGGCCCCGGTGGGGCGAGGGTTAAATGAACACTTTATGAGCTACTTATGCAGAGGGTAGCTATGAAGTGGGTGATGCGATAGCGCTGAAGTATAATTGTGCTCCTGAACATAAGACCTTAACTTAAAAGCAAAGAAGTGAGCGTTTTGAACGAAGACAGTCTCCATGATAAAAATAGGTCCCAGACAGTCACAAGCTCAGAATCCGTGGGAGCAGCGCCTCCTCCCCCCCCCCCAACTTTCTGACGGTAGTAGCGATTCCCTCCTCCCTCCCTCTTTCCCAACTTCGAACCGACACCGAATGTTTTTGTGCCAGTTTGAGCAGAAGTATTCTCAGAAGACGGGGTGAAAATTCCCGGTGTTGTAAATTTGTGAATGCAGTTAGTGGTAGCTTGCTAGAGTGTGACATGACTAGAAAATGTTAATCCATTATAATCCGTGTTCAAAGTTTCTCTGACATGAAAAGCCAGGTCAGTCCGTTGTCACATCATGATTGGCTATCCAAATCCAATTCATCTCTGGAAATGCGATTATGTAGACAAAGTGGGATTCCAAATTCCGAACTAGATCCGATACTACCCTAGCTTTTCAACCAGTCAAATCAGATCCACCCAAGGATTGGGATGGACATCCAATCTATGATGCACTCAAGAGCCCTCGGCCGATGAGTGGGGTGCCCCCATTGCGCATGGACGCCCCAGTCAGTGCCATACGTCCCTTGGTCGGGATGCAACGTGGCCATTAGAGCCCATCCCCGACAATGATGTGCCCCTCATGGCCAGATCAGGCAGCTTGGTGTCAGCCAGGGTCCCTGAAAAGGATGTTGGGTGAGGGGGGAGGCACAGGGTGGGGAGTCCACTGTGGTTCTCTGTGTGGCGAATTTGTTCCCACTTTCCTTCTCGGCCATGTGAGGCATTTCGTCGCGAGTTAAAGGGGGTGTCCCATTTTTATCAATGGGTTTTGAACTGTGAGTCCGGAAACCGCTATTAGCGTGTTTCCTTTCACCCGAAGCTCTCTATTAAATTTCTGCACGCCTCAAAGTTCAGGATAATAGTCAATATAATATATAATATAATATAAAATAACAGGATAGTTCAGAATAAGTGTCGTTATTCACCAATTTCAAACCGTGAATTGATTCCTTTTCACAGGGCAGTACATGTCACTTGGTAAATGTTAACAGATGCCATGGCCTCCGCAACGCTACATGCCGCAAGCATTGGCGGACGTAGGAAAGTTATTCCGACCATGCCCCCAAAGCTACAGAAAGGGGGCCATCATGTCCTTTGCCCCCCCTCAATAAGACAGTGATTGGTAGAAGGAAATTTTAACTCTGCACAGGGATCGATACAGACCCGAAAGCTATGAACATAAGGGAAGGAATGTGCAGCACATGAGGAATAATGTGCCAGTAAAAAGTGGATGCCTGGGCCCACTTGTACTGTTCATACTTTGTTTTTATATCATTTACATACAGCCGTAAGAACACAGGTGCTCTAACATGCAAAGGTAACACACCACGTTATTAAAAACTTCCTTCATGGCATATGTTGGGGAAAAAGTATAAAAAATCAGCTCAAGCTTGGCGTCTTGACACGCGCATTGACGTGGCTCCCACGAAATAATGTGGGGGGGCATGAGGCCGCCCCACTCGGAGTTTGGGCAGATGACTTGAAAACTGCGGTGCACAGCGTCGCCGTAAACAGCATGCATTTTCCCTCATCTTTTTACATCTTGTGTCCAAATTTTGATTCCAGGTCATTTCAGGTCAGGTCACCAGTGTAGGCGAAGTAACATCACTTTCAAAAAATATTTAGATAGAGCATAAGGAAAGACAAGGTTAATCTATCGAACTTTCGGGATTTTTTATATCCATGACCCAAGGTCAGGTACCACTCTTAACGCCGGGGCGCGGTATTGGAGTGGTCAGCGTAGTTGGCTTCCTTGCAGCCGACCCGGGTTCAAGACCCGGCGGCTTCTCTGAATAAGGAGCAAGCTGACGCCTTAGAAACCTTTCCAACAGGGAAGGAGTTGGTGACGCCATGTGACCCTGGCAGTTGGTGCGTCGATAAGCCCCGACGATTTTTATTATTACCAGTCTTGACTTTTCCATTAAAAATAGATCAGTTAGAAGGCTCGCTCAATACCTTCGGTGGCGGGAATGGAGATGCAGCGTTAACTTTGACGGCATTGTATTGGTATCATTTCATCACCATGTAATATTGTGTTAAGGCCTACGCCCATATGCATGACCTGGCATGTCCTTGACTAAAGTGGTGCGAGAGAAGGCCTGCCTTCACCACCCCCACCGTCTTCACCAGCGCCTCTGTGCTGAGCAGATAAGCTCAGTACAGCGGCGCTACGCCCCACCGTTTTTCAGAACACTTGGGAAAAGGCCGGGAGGGGGCGGGAACCCGCCCCTTCAATGCGCGTGTTAATGATCGGAGTTGGGTCGCTTCAATCTCTGCATATCGAGTGCCCTGGTTACTTTGTCATGTGCTGCTTAGTGTAGTGCGCTGTGTGTTGACATTTTGATTGAATCGAATACACGAACAAAAATCATATAATTGAATAGCTTAAAACTAATTCGGCGAGGCAATCGAACCAACGCTCCCATATATGTGTATATATATATTAGGATGGGTTGATTTTGCATTTTTATTTTTGGATCCCCGCTCCCCAGGCAATTTCTGATGTCTTGGCACCCAGTTAGCACGAATCAGGCCAAACATATTTTATTTGATGATTTTTCGCGCCGGCGAAAACGAATAGTTTGCAGCGGAAAAACATGATTTTTGAGCCAAATTGCTTCCTGCTGCTAGGAACGACAAATTAAAAATTAGACAAAAATATATGCTGATTGACTCGTCTATTGCCTACAAAATGACATCATTTGAAAAGCTCTGTGCCTTTACATAATCTCGAAGCAAGAACAAATTCTGCACAAGTTGCCGCGCATTGCGTCACGCGGCCACAATGGTACTATAATGGCGTCGTTTTATGGTCTTCTGAGCTGCGCTGAGTCGCAAGGGCCGATCAAGTGTATTGGTCCAGCGTCCTATCTGCATCAAACTTCCAAAACGTCTGACTGCATTGCTTGGCCGTAAACGCTAAATTTAATGATTAAGAATTGCAGTACAAGTCCCACACGCACTGCTGTTCGTCTTAGCGTGATTGATAAGAAAAGTACCTCATAGATATGCGCCAAGGCAACAAATATTGATTTTGTCAATCCGGTTCAGAGAGGCCTGCTTTCCTTGCTGAATATTCGAGCTTACCTGTCTGAGATATATACCGTGTTTATAATTCTGGAGATGTATGGTGAGTTTGAAAGCATGCTTTGTGAAAGCATGATTAGTTTGAAGAAGTCAATTTCTGTTGTTTTCGAAATATGAGCGCCCGTAAACGGAAGGTCAAGTATCTTGAAGTGTTTCAAGTGGCGTCATGCGACCTGCCCCACAACAAGCTCCCTCCGAATCTGGATGGGATCGGAAGCGTTTTGCAAATCAGAGCGCAACAAAATGGAGTCCCGAATTCCAGTAAAAAGACAACATAAGTCAAGTTGCGGATGAAACCATCTCTGCGTGGGATCGGGCTTCTATCCCGACCATGAGAAAATACAAGGTCCTAGTTCATATAAACAGTCTGTGGAAGGAGATGGACTTCACTAGAAAAGGTGGGCCACACAGCTGGAAGAAGGCCGCGAAGGGCCGTTTTCTCACCAGGCTGGATAGTCTATGGGATATGTCCTCGGCTGCCAGAGTGCCGGAGAACTCGGAAGGCATTGCATTCTTGAGAGACCAGCGCTCGGACCGCCCGATGACGATTGGCCCAGTCGATAGTGTCACTATGAAGCGCTTGCGTCGGCAGATTAAAAGGCAAGCGAGGAGGACGGCAGCAAGGGAGCCTACACTCAATGCCGCCAGTGCCAAGCCATGCGCCCAGTCAACCCCTGTACCAGCAGTCTTGGGGCCGCGATCCGCTGCCCAATCGACTAATCGAGCCATAAGAACCTGGATGAATTGATGGCAAACGATGATGGCCGCCGGGCGGTCCGAGCGCTGGTCTCTCAAGAATGCAAAGTCTTTCGGGTGCCCCGGCACTCTGGCAGCCGAGGAGATATCGCATAGGCTATCCAGCCTGGTGCGAAACCGGCCCTCAGAGGCCTTCCAGCTGTGTGGGCCACCTTTTTTATTGTAGTCCATCTCCTTCCACAGGCTGTTTATCTGAACTAGGACCTTGTCTTTTCTCATGGTCGGTATAGAAGCCCGGTCCCACAGCGAGGTGGTTTCCTCCGCAACTTGACTTATGTTTTTTTACTGGAATTCGGAACTCCCATTTTGTTGAGCTCTGATTAGCAAAACGCTTCCGATCACATCCAGATTCAGAGGAAGCTTGTTGTGGGGCAAGTCGTATGACGCCACTTGAAACACTTTATGATACTTCGTCTTCCGTTTGCGGGCGCTCATGTCTGGAAAGCAACACAAATCGACTTAAATCATACCTTCAAACTCACCCTACATCTCAAGAATTATGAACACGGTGCGTATCTCAGACAGGTAAGCTCGAATATTCAGCGAGGCAAGCGATCGCCTCTGAACCGGCATGACAAAATCAATGCTTGCTGCGTTGACACATATCTGTGAGGAACTTTTTATCAATCACGCCAAAGTGAAGAGCAGTGCGTGTGGAACTTGTACTGCAATTCTTAATCATTAAAATCAGCTTTTTTTTTACCGCCAGACAAGCAATGCAGTCAGACGTTTCTCAAGTTTGATGCAGATAGGACGCTGGACCAATATACTTGATCGGCCCTTGAGACTCAGTGCAGCTCAGAAGACCATAAAACGACGCCATTGTAGTACCATTGTGGCCAGCGTGACGCAATACGCGGCAACTTGTACACGTAGCCGAGCTCAGTTGGTGAGCGTTGGGCTCGGCCCGCTGCTCAGAAGCATGCGTGGCAGTGCATGTCCAGGCTTGGGATCGGTCCCGAGACGCTCGGCGCTCAAACGTTTACCCGATGTACAGGTCGGCGGCAAACTGGTGAGAGGTGACCGAGCGGGGCGGCCGTCTCGTGCTGGACGTTAAACTTGGCCAAATAACCCTCCATGAGAGTTGCTCGTTCGGGTGGTGGGGTCGGGGTCTCCGTGACAAGTCCCTGTGACTTTAGTGAGACTGACTCAGCAGCCTTACCAGGAACAACTGAACAAAATTTATAAAAAACTTGTGCAACATTTGTTCTTGCTTCGAGATTATGTAAAGGCACAGAGCTTTTCAAATGATGTCATTTTGTAGGCAATAGACGAGTCAATCCGCATGTATTTTTGTCTAATTTTTAATTTGTCGTTCCTAGCAGCAGGAAGCAATTTGGCTCAAAAATCATGTTTTTCCGCTGCAAACTATTCGTTTTCGCCAGAACGAAAAATGATCAAATAAACTTTGTTTGGCCCGATTCGTGATCACTGGGTGCCAAAACATCAGAAATTGCCCGGTAGTGGGGAAAAAAATTCAAAAATAACATTGCAAAATCAACCCACCCTAATATATATATATATATAATATAATAAAAATATATATATATATATATATATATAGAATGAGTTCGTAACTTCACCCGATGCTTAGGCCAACACATTAAGAAACACACGCTTTTTTGGAGTGACCAAAGGTGGAAACAAGAAAGTGGTCCCTTGATTGTCAGGCCTATTTTGCGCCTAAGCACTTAGCTCGCGTAGTGAAGGGGTCCTAAAGTGCCTCGACCTGAGGTCTCAAAAACCAAGATAGTTAGAAAAAACGCCCATTTGGGGATGTGTGACGCGATGGTGATCTACATTAGAGATCAGTTTCATTGATCTAGGTCAATAGTTTCAAGGCGAAAGAGGTTGTAACGGTAAAGTCCGGACCCTGCTGGAGATGTATTGGGAAATACCGTGATTATGCGTAAAAAACGGGAATACTATAAAAGTAAACTCAGGTTATAGAAGGACGGCCTCACACTTAATGTTCTCTGTATTTTCAAGGTCAAGGTCATTAAGTCATTCAAGGACACCTATAACGTAACAAAATGACATAATCCCAATAATGTACCATATAACTGGCACTATACCAGCATTTGGGCCGGAAATGAGGGATATGCCCTTAAAAAGACCTTTGACCTTGAACTGTGACATTTGACCTTGAACTGGGACCTTTGACCTTGAACTGTGACCTTTGACCTTGAACTGTGAACTTTGACCCTGATCATGGCCTTCGTGTCAAGTGACCTTGACATACATTATATAGACCTGTTGTCCCCATTATATGACCTTATTACGTCACTACTCTGTCTACAGTGCAGGCAAACTGGTGCGACCACCGATTGTAACTGTCTCAAAAGAAATGTCTGACTTAAAAGGACTATAATTTAAAATAATTAAGAACCGATTTTCAAAATTATTTCAAAAATTGCCGCGCCCATGAATTCTTTACAATTTAGCCGAGCAGCATGTTCCGACTGCGAACAGTTATCCGGCCAAATTGGACAAATAGCTACGGGAGGGAGGCACTTTAGGACCCCAAAACTTCACTCCGCGTGTTCAGGAACAAGTTTGATGTTTCACTTGGATAGTTTTTACATTATCTGAATAAGTGCATTTTCTGGGTGCTGACAGCAAGCATTTATGGGAACCGTTTTCTTCTTCAATAGAAGCGGCATTGTTTAATCTTCCACTTTCGCAAATCATGTTGCCGATCATGACGGCCCAATCGGAAGCCTACATTCAGAAGTCACAGTGTAAAGATTTTCCATCCGTCAAGCTTCTCTTGCAACGGCAAATGTAACACCTGCGTCCATGAATAGCAACATTTCTGGGGATATATAAACCCCTCCAAGGATCTGCAAACCACACACCGAAGATGAAGATCATTCTAGCTTTCGCTGCACTGGTTATGGCTGCTGCCAAGCCGCCACCAGACTCAGCAAAGAAGCCGCCTCCAGCAAAGAGGCCACCTCCAGTTGAGAAGGCGCTGTATCAGGATCTGGTCCCTTTCCAGGATCCTACTCCGTTCAGTGAGCTCAGCTGTGGCTCACACACTCTGTCGGCTGGCACCTTCACGATCAAATCTCCTAACCACCCGAGTAACTACGGCAACAATTTCGACTGCGATTACTCTATTTCAGCCCAGTCCGGCCTCTCCCTGAGTCTGACTTGTTCTGCCTTTGACATCGAGGATCACAGTAGCTGCGCGTATGATTACCTGCAGGTTAATGGAGCCAAGTTCTGCGGCACCACTGGTCCATCCGAGTCCGGGAAATCGTCCCTGGCCATCAAGTTCCATACCGACCACTCTGTCGTAAGACCTGGGTACATGTGCACAATAACTGCAAGATCTAACGATTTGGATTGTGGCTCCCATACTCTGTCGGCTGGCACCTTCACGATCAAATCTCCTAACCATCCAAGTAACTACGGCAACAACTTCGACTGCGATTACTCTATTTCAGCCCAGTCCGGCCTCTCCCTGAGTCTGACTTGTTCTGCCTTTGACATCGAGGATCACAGTAGATGCGCGTATGATTACCTGCAGGTTAATGGAGCCAAGTTCTGCGGCACCACTGGCCCATCCGAGTCCGGGAAATCGTCCCTGACCATCAAGTTCCATACCGACCACTCTGTCGTGAAGACCTGGCTACAAGTGCACCATCACTGCCGCGTCCGGCGGAGGCAGCGGCGGCTCCGGCAGCTGCAGCTGCGGCGTGGCCGGTCCCGTCAGCAGGGTGGTGGGAGGCGCCGACGCCACGGTGGGTGAGTGGCGGTGGCAGGCCGGCCTTGTCAGCCCCGGCCAGACCCGCACCTGGTGCGGCGGCAGCCTCATCAACGACCGCTACGTGCTGACCGCCGCTCACTGCACTCGAGGGCAGCACAGCCGGAAACATCGAGGTTCTACTGGGCGACCACCGGATCAGCGTATCGGACGGTGAGTCCCGCCACACGGTCAGTCAGATCATCGATCACCCCTCCTACACCGGCAGCGTAGGCGCAGGCAACGACTACTCGCTGCTGAAGCTGTCGGCGCCCGTCACCTTCACCGCGCGCCGCTCTCCCGTCTGTCTGCCCACTGCCGGCAACACCTACGCCGGCGCCACCGCCTGGGCCACCGGGTTCGGTCGCACCGGGGCCACCCAGCCCCAGGCCACCACCCTGCAGGAAGTGGAGCTGCCGGTCCGCTCCGACGCCCAGTGCAGCAGCAAGTGGAACGTCCGCCCCACCACCATCTGCGCCGGAGGCCTGCCCGCGGGAGGCAAGTCGGTCTGCATGGGCGACAGCGGCGGTCCGCTGGTCACGAAGGAGAACGGCAAGTGGGCGCTGATCGGCGTGGTCTCGTACGGCAACCCCTGCGCCGTGCCCAACTACCCTGACGTGTTCGCCAGGGTGACGGCGGTGCTGCCCTGGATCCAGAGCAACACTCAGGACGCCACCTACTGCTCCTGAGCAGGAGCAGCCAAATGCCAAACAACATACTGCCGCCTGCACATACTAATACGGCCCCTTCTTCTGGTGGTGTTTGGTTCTTTTCGTCGAATATGCTTGTGTATGTAGGCAGCTTGGGTTATTTTTTGTTCGTTATAGATTGATGAATACATTGGAACTGGAACAACGTGGCCCATTCGTCGGAAATGAATCTGCCTTCTTTATTACCACTGAATCCATTCTTTCACTCATATTATATCTTGTAATTTAGCATTGCTGTGCTCCCATTCCCAGCGGAAATAGCTTAATAGCAACTTGAAGATTTGGTAATACACAAAACGGCGGACGCCCAGGACGCACTTGCGAGGCACAAACGGCTGCTCAGACGTAGTTTTCACCGGGCACCTGCCATCGGCTGCAAAGTCTGTCGAGTCGTGACTACTGGTGAAGGGGCCAAAGTATCAGCATCTGATACCGCTCTCTTCCATTGGCCGACGCAGGGGGGCATTTCGGCCATGCCCCTCCCCAAAGCGCTGGAGGGCTGGGGGCAAACTATTTTTGCCCTCCCCCCTCCCCAAACGCCGGATTTTTTTTAAGTGTTTACACTAGGTCTGTAGAGCAAAAAATATTCGATCCCACTCCCTCCTTCCCCAGGAGAGCGATTATTCACT